>WOFM01000346.1:383540-424545 GCA_011428145.1 Ericerus pela
TGAAAATGGACCAAGCACTTTTCTCAAGCCAAATGTGAACAAACAGCATCATCATATTAGAAAGAGAGATAGCATCCAGATGATAGTACTGTCTCTCATTCACTCATTGTAAATAATGTAATCGGAGGTAAACACAGTGATTAATTATCGCAATAATATTGTAAAAGCTACTGATTATTCATAATTTGTTTCATTATTATTTGTATTTGTCAAACATGTTAAAATTTTGTAAAAATCAATTTCAAAACCACCTGAATTTTTTTTAGCTTCATTCAATTCTGATTCCCATAATTATATTGGGATTAGGTGAAAGAGAGATAGTATAGTTACCTCTTTCTCTCTCTCAATACGTTTTGACTATGTTTGTAAAATAGGGCATATTATTATTTTTATTTATTTTTATAAATTTAAATACTTTGTTATAATTATGAACATTCAAATTCTTCTATTTATTTAATTATTTTTGTACTTTATATGTAAGTGAATGACTTGATTTAAGTAATTAAAAGCCAATTTGCACAAGATAAAATTTTAACTTTAATGTTGTTTCAAATATTACAAGTGAAATTGGAATTTTAAAAGACGATAGTTTCGAATGCAAGACAAAACACTTAGATGTGTACAAAACGACGATCATGAATCGAATAACGAGAGGGTGAAGTACAGAAATAAACTTGACCTAGAAAATGAAATGATAAGATGGTGAACTCGGATGAAGGTGGATGAACTTAGACAATAGATATGAGCAACGAAACGAAGGCAAACGAACGAAATATAAAGTGGTGAACGAAATGTGGAAACAGACAAGTTGTGACAGAAAAGTGAAGCATGTGTGAGAGTGAAAATGTGATTTGAAATCGAACGAAATGAAAATTGGAGGCAAAATACGAAATACACGAAAGCATCAAAGTGTTATAAAATAAGCTAAGGGAATTAAGTAAAGGCTTATTTTACATCCCCACACCAAGCAAAAGACGACACAAAAGGATAAAGCTTAGACACATGAAAGATATTTGATTCTTTCTTACGGAATCCAGAGTCAACTTCGAAAATTACTTTAGAAATCTTATTAAGAATTGGAAAAGGTCCAATTCGAAGCTCTTCTAGCTTATTACGATTTAATGAGTTACCATGGGCAACATAAACCAAATCACCAACTTTAAATTCATGATCCTGTCTTTTTTTATCAAAAATTTTTTTATTTTTCAAGTGATTTGATTGCGAGTTCCGGAAAGCAGTTTCTCTGTCATCTTTTAAATTTTCTTTTTTATTTTCCAGCAGGTTAGGAAGTATTTTAAATTTTACATTATTTAACAAATAATTCGGACTAAATTTAGTGACAGAGTGAATAGTGTTGTTGTACTCATTAATACATTCATCAAACAAAACAGACCAAGGCCTCTTTAAGTTTACTTTATTTTCATTTACTTTACAGCGAAGTCTGTTTACAAGCGTTTGATTAAGCCTTTCGTTTAAACCATTAGAAGAAGGAGTATCAACAGCAGTAAAAAATTAAGTTAATATTCTGATTCTTAGTGAAATTTTAAATTCTGCAGAATTTATACTCGAGTACTGATCAGTGAGCAAAGTCTGAATCTTATTGCCTTTTTTTAAAACTAAATTTAATAAATTAATAAAGTCTGCAGGCTTCTGAGTTTTCGAAGTAATGGCAAATGCATATCTAGAAAAATGATCAACTAAAAGGTGCACATAACGTTTACTCGAGTTGTTACCTGAAAAACCACCGATGGTATCCATGGACATGATCTCAAACGGCTTACTGGCTGGACCTAACTGTGACAGGCGACCAAAAACAGCAGGAATACGAGATTTATTTTTGATACAAATGGAGCAGTTTCTACAAAATTGTTTAATATAACTTCTAATTTTAACGTTATGAAAGAAAGGTACCAAAGTAAGCTCCATTTGTTTAGGCCCTATATGTCCTAATTTAATTTGAGTGTTTTTTATCAATTCTTTTAAAAACTCATCAGAAATAATTACTTTATCAGAGTTTTTGTATCTATGAAATAGGACATTATTTTGATTAATTACGTTAATTTTTTTTGAGATTACGTTAAATTCTTTTTCTTGATCAGCAATTAAATTTTTAAGTTCCAAAAAATTTACAACCTTTAACTCTGAATTAGCCTCATGAGGCTCTAAAATTGGATTGCGAGACAAACAATCAGCTTCTTGGTTTGAAGAACCAGGAACATATTTTACTGTAAAATTAAACTGTGACAAATGTAGCATTAACTCTCGAAGTTCATCATCAAATTTAGTATTAATTTTGAGATTTTCTAGAGGCTTGTGGTCTGAAAATACTTGAAAAGTTAATGGTAAAAGTAAATGCCTCCAGTACATTAAGGATTCTTTAATAGCTAGACATTCTAAAAATAAGGCTTTTTTTTTTTTTTGAACTTCATTTAATTTTTTTGAAAAGAAAGCTACTGGCTTAAAAATTCCATTATCCTGTTTTTGCTTAAGAACTGCACCTATTCCTTCCAGACTGGCATCTGTTTGGACAATAGTCTCTTTTTTGGATCATAGATCGCCAGGCACGGTTCAGAACATAAACAATTTTTAACAAAATTAAAACTTTTTTTACATTCATCGTTCCAAATAAAAGCAGCATTTTTCTTTAATAAATTATGAAGAGGGGTTAATAAAACAGAAGAATTTTGAATATAGGAACGATAAAATTTATTTTACCAAGAAATTGCCTGACTTGTTTAACATTAATGGGAGGAGGAAATTCTCTAATAGGTAAAACATTATCAAAAATAGGCTGAATAGAATTATTTTGAATAGTATGGCCTAGATATTTTACTTTAGATTGAGCAAAATTGCATTTTGACAAGCTTAACCTAAAACCTTCTTTTTGGACAGCTGCTAAAAGCTTTCTTAGGTGTACCAAATGCTCATCAAAATTTTTTGAAAATACTAATATGTCATCTATGTAATTTACACAAAAATCATCTAGGCCATTTCTTCTTAACACATTTCTAAGAATACGTTGAAAAATCGCCGGAGAGGTCTTAAGGCCGAAAGGAAGACATTTCCAATTATAATGACCAGTCTGGGTGACAAATGCAGTCTTATACCTATCCTTTAGTCTCAAAGGAACAGACCAGAAAGCACTATTGATATCAAGCACAGAAAACCACCGACAATCTCTGGCCTTTATTATTAAGTCCTCAATAAGAGGGAAAGGTTGACTCTCAGGAATGATTAACTTATTTAAAGCTGAAAAATCAATACACAACCTATCTTTCTTCTTTGACCCATCACTGTACTTCTTATAGGCTAAAGTCACTGGAGCAGCAAAAGGAGAAGTAGACTCTTCAATCAGACCTGCACTAAAAAGCTTACTAATTTGACTTTCAATCTCCTTTTGATCAATGATGTTACAGCGATAGGGTTTTCTATAAACATATCTATGTTCAGACAACTTAATATGTGCCTCATGATCTTTAACCTGACCAACATCAAACTTATCTCTAGCAAAAGCATTGTTAAACTCATTGATAGCCTTATTCACGAGGCACTTTTTATCAAAATCTAAATGGTCTAAATTGGCTTGCAGTTGGAGATAGTTAATAATTGGTTTATTAAAATTGCCATAGTAAAATTTTTTTGTATTAAGTTTCTGAAAAACATTTAATTTCTCGTCCTGGCAAAGACAATACTCTTTAATCAGATCAAGTCCAATCAATAACTCGTGATCAAAATCCTCATTATCTAAAACAAATATCCAAATAAATCTTGATTTCTTAAAAATTTTTAACTTTACTTTAGCGATACCACAAATTTTTCCATAGCCACTGACCATTCTGAAGGAGACATTATTCAGTTTATAAAAATCGATTTTCAAAAATTTCAACATGTTCTTACTGATAGCAGAAATATTAGAGCCAGTATCATAAGTCCCCTTGCAGAAATAATTTCGATTTAACGTTACGTTAACTTTAATCAGTGGCTGCAAAATTAGTTTTTTAATTCATCATCTGAAGTTACTGGAGATTCTAATTCTAACTTATTAATAACTTTTGGAGTTGAAGACTCCCTATTCTTGAACCAACAATTAGCTTCGGTATGTAAACGACGATAACCTTTACTCAAACAGTTTGGGCATGGTTTCCTGTCCGCAGAACCAGAGGCCATCTTCTCCGAGGATTTATTATTAAAAACTTTAGACTTGTTAAATTTATCATTGCTGGAACTAGAGACCAAATTAGAAAAATTTTGAGTTTTACTTTTACCATCAAAAATTTTATCCTCGGACTCGAATTTTTTTAACTTAGAATGCAAAATTTTAATGGACACAACTGAATTACGGTTAAGTGAATTTTGGATATGAGATGGTAAACCAACAACTATCAAGTCCAACATAACAAGATCAGACAGACTCCTATCCAAATCTAATAACATTTTTTCTTTTCTTACCGCATAATCGATGTAAGAACCATTCAAATACTTAAAGTTGAAGGCATAACGAATCGGCTTCCAGGATGTATCACCAAAAGTAGAAATTAGATCTGCCTTCCAAGATTTCCAATCAGCAGTGATACCCAACTTCCTCTGATTTACCGCAAACCAATCTGACATGGAACCATCCAGACATGACTTGAAAATTTCGATTTGTTTTTGACCAGTGAGAGAAAAGCGAAGACATTCTTTTTCGAACAGCTCACACCAGGACTCAGCATTTTTATTTTTGGGCGAAAATTTCTCCAACAAAAAGTGTTTTAAAATTTCTTTGAGCGACTCCTCTCGAGAACCAACAGGCTTAGCATCGGAGAGACCGGACTCATTGTGACTGCTACTGACGACCCTCGCCTCAGGCAGCAAATAGTTATTGAAGACGAAATTGCCATCCTCATCTTGATACAATTTAAGAACATCCGGAGGTAGAGTGACGTTGACGTTTCGATATTGGCCACGATTACGAATAACACTGACCGCAGACTTGATAGAAGGCAGCTCAGCCAAAGATTTATGAAGACCAATTTTCTGGAACTCATCAGGAAAACTGAACCAAATATCGTCACCCACAACACGGACACGTTTGACAGAAAGTACAGTGGTTTTATCAACACCTTCAGCAACTAGTAAAAATTGACATTTGACAGAAGTCATGACGAACAAAGTTTTTATATGGAGTTACACAGCAAAAAGCAAAAGAACTCAAAATTAGGAAATAAAATTCCAATTTGTAAGTGAATGACTTGATTTAAGTAATTAAAAGCCAATTTGCACAAGATAAAATTTTAACTTTAATGTTGTTTCAAATATTACAAGTGAAATTGGAATTTTAAAAGACGATAGTTTCGAATGCAAGACAAAACACTTAGATGTGTACAAAACGACGATCGTGAATCGAATAACGAGAGGGTGAAGTACAGAAATAAACTTGACCTAGAAAATGAAATGATAAGATGGTGAACTCGGATGAAGGTGGATGAACTTAGACAATAGATATGAGCAACGAAACGAAGGCAAACGAACGAAATATAAAGTGGTGAACGAAATGTGGAAACAGACAAGTTGTGACAGAAAAGTGAAGCATGTGTGAGAGTGAAAATGTGATTTGAAATCGAACGAAATGAAAATTGGAGGCAAAATACGAAATACACGAAAGCATCAAAGTGTTATAAAATAAGCTAAGGGAATTAAGTAAAGGCTTATTTTACATATATATTTTCCCACCCTTTCATTATAGCAATATATTTGATTAATATGACAGTTTATTTTTGATCTTTTAATTTTTTGTGTATTATCAATATACCTCAATGGAATCATCTGATGTATCATATGCCCTTTTTATCAAGAAATTGTTCTTCTTATTTAAGATGTGTAACCAAATTGTTAAGTTTTTCCCAATCACAGAATTAAAACTGCCCTAAAACCATATGAAAGAATTGATCAACTGTGTTAGAACTCTTACATATAGCTTCTAACAAGATGTGACCCATATTAAAACTGTTGAATATGGATTCGTCCATATTTGATGTCTGCCAAGGCAACACTATGCTTTGTCATTCCCATAGAAGGATAATACAATATAGTCATTGAGTCTGTCATTCGTATGGATAGTCTTAAATGTATTAGAGAGATGGTGTTCAATTAATAGGCACCACTTAATCAGTCGCTTGTTAAATTGGTTTTTTCAGATAAAGTGGCAAAATTTACCAGAACAGAATAAAAGGAGCCTTTCCTACATGTTTTTCACCAAATAATTCGGAAAAAATTTTTGTTTAATCCGGTGGAAAAAAAGCAACAAATACAGAGTGACCCAAAAGTCATGCAACCCAAACATTCAAATATAAAAATTTGAAAAAAAGAAATAGAGGACTGGAATTTTTCACTCTTGGGGGTTACTCGATTATTTATGCAAAATTTCAGTTATGTATCTATAGTAGTCTAATTTTATTATTTTTGATTTTTAATTTCAATTTTCATATTTGTGGTAAAACAAACTTTACAAAATTTTAATTGGCTAAAGTTTTCTAAAAATTCTGAAACTGACCACAATAATGGAGGATGATTACCAAATTAAGCAGGTAAAGTTTCACTATCTTATCTCAATTTTTTTTTTTAAGAATTTTCTTATTGATCTATACGCATAAAACACGAATCAAAAAATTTTAAACTGCAAAAATTTTCAAAACATTTTGAAACATGGGGCAGTGATAGGGAAATAGTTACTCAATTATGTGATTATGCAACTTTTTGTACGCACCGAATAAAAAGTTGCATAACTGCTGATTGCAGGTGTTATCGAGAAAAAAACATTGACGTATGAAAAGTTGCATACCCAAACAAATTTAAGGAAACAATTATGACAAAATTCTGCTGCAAAGTGAAATACTGCACCAAAGTGCGAATCAATGGAAAAGATGAAATAAAATTTTTGAAATTGAAAAATTTTTTTATTTGTTTTGAAAGCATGGTATAGACCGTGAAAAAAATTCTTAAAAAAACAAGGATGAAGGTACTGAAGTGAAACTTTACCTGTTTAATCTAGTAATCATTCTCTATTATTGTACCAAGTTTCAGAATTTTTTGAGAACTTTTACCATTGAAAATTTTTTAAATTTATTTTTCAAACATGGAAAAGTTATAATTAAAAATCAAAAATTCCTCAAAGTTAGATTATTACAGATTGCATGAATAATTGAGTAACCGACTTCTGCAACTGTGCCAAGATTTAGTCTTGTATCTCTTTTTTCAAAATTTTTACATTTGAGACCTTTGGGTCACCCGGTATATGCGCAAATCATATTAATTTTTGCATTTTAAATAATGTTCTGTTGTAATTGGGTGATTTACTGAAAAAAAAAAAGTTCCAATATGATTTATTGTATTAATTCGTTAAACTATAGATAAAAAAAATGGAACAAATAAGAAATGTAATCTTTTCCACAGCATTACCTCAAAAACAAACTCTAATCACTGTTTTTTTTTTTTTTTTAAAGAGATAAGATTACCAATTTGTTATATTTTTTAGACAACAATTTAAAGAAATGTAATAAATTATATTGAGAGTTTTTCCTTTTAATGGTAATTACATTTTTCGTTAATCCATTCCAGTCAAGCTGGGCCCGATTAAAACAGATTAAGCGGCCAGTACTATATTATTTATTACAAGTATATCTACACAATAATTTTGCCACATTGACACACACACTTATCAGTATTTCATAAACTATTGGCATCCTCTACATTAAAGGTATGTTAGAATATGTACTAATATGTGCTAATATGCACCAACTAAGAGTTGGTAAAATCACAGTTTTTTTTATTAAGATATTTCATAATTTATGGTTTTGATGTGATATTTTAAAGAAAATGTTAAAATTCCTAAGTTTTTTTTTTATTATTTTTTCTAATTACTGAAGCTAAGTAAATTATATATCAATGGATTCATTGTTCTTTTTTCTATATTTTGAATGCATAATTTTAGAAATAAGTCCACAAGAATGGATTATCGGAAGGATTTTTTAAATTTTAAAGGAGTTGTTACAATGACACATACTTTTTGTTTGCCACGATAACACATTTCTAAAATTATGCAACATCATTCTTTTTAAATAATAATAATTAATTCTGACTATTGTTTAGATCAAAATAAGCAAAAAATATGTCAACTGGTCAAAACAGAAACCATAGAAAGACAACAATTGGAAATTTCACCAATGAAATCATAACAAAAGCTGTAGTGGAAGTAATAGAAGAAAGCAAAAGTATTTGTCAAGCAGCTAAAGATAATCATCTTGCTTTCAGAGCAGTATCATGGTAAATATAAAGGATTTTAAATGTACTATTTGTCAGTTTTGTACTGAATAATTACATTAATATGTTTTTCCATTTTATATGTTTTTTCTATCTTCAACCATATTTTATACTTATATGGTTATATTTTGTTCTTTATTCATTAAATATCTTGAATTTTTTTCAAAATAAGGTTGTTTAATTAAAAAAATATTCAAATTTATGTGTAATAGATGTGTTATTGAAGCAGCCTAGATTTTAAAGAGTGTATCATTGTGACAAACTTGAAAACAATGTATTTTAAATGTGTGTCATTATGGCAAGTAGGTGTGTCATCCTGGCATCAAAATAGTTTCAGTTTTTTCAAGTTTTTGTTTTTTGTAATTAACAGATCTTTTTTAAAATTGTATGGTAAGTAGTCGAAGGATGTAGCTACAATTAAAAAAAAAATCATAATTGACCCATTCCTTAGAAAAATATAGTACAAATAGTAAAAAATGTGTCATTGTGGCAAACCTTACCCTAAATTTGTTGTCAACATCAAACAGTGCAAACAAAATATTTTATTTTTGCTGATTGGTATCAGATATGTAGGCATAGCTTTATTGAAGCCTTTTTTTTTTTTTTTTTGCAATATCTAACACAGCTATTACAATTACTGATACCACAAACTATAATAGTGATAATTACTGTCAAATCCATTTATCCAATAAACTGGTAATCATTCTCTATCACTAAGATCCTCATACTAAAATTGGCTAAATAAGTAGCCTTAACTACCCACTGCTCCTCACTACTCCCAATATCGGCTGAATTTAAGCATATATACCCCTCTTGGTTATGGGATAACTCTCATAGGTAGGTACCTATTTGTTGCATTACTTGGAGCGAAGCTGCAGGTAAAAGTTGGATGTACTTCAATTTTCTCTTCATTTCATTTCCCTTGAAGGATTCAGAGTAGGTAACATTTTGAATACGAAATTTCTCAAACTTGAAACACCTGAAGTAACTGACAAAAAATTCATTAGGTACTAATATAAACTAAGCCGAGACGAAAACAAAAACAAAAAAATATAATTAATTTTTGACTAAAACGACTTTTTTTTATTTTTCTTGTTTTTCTTTTTTCTTTTTTTTTTTATACAAGTACCTACCAACTATACCTACATATAGTAACTTATATTATTTTGTGCACCGTGCCTTTTCACATTTTTAACGTTCAACATTAAAAATGGCGAAAATTAACTCTCGGAAAATGTAACTTTTTAAGAAGTAAATTAAGCTTCGAAGGAAAAGTAAAGCTGGAGACAAAATAAAAAAAGAAAAAAAAAACAACAACAAATTAATGAATTTTAGTAGGTATATCGTTGGCGACAAAGTTACCGAGAGATGGAAAAGTTTGAAAAGCAGCATCTTGAACAGGAGCTACAAGAAACAAATTGAATTTTCCAAATTTTTTTTTCCCTTTCTTCAAGACTACCTAACTTTGTGTTTTTTTAATAACCGATATAGGTACCTACCATTGAAAACAAACTGATTATATTTAAATTCAAATACGTTCAGCGGTTCAAATTAACAGTTTTTGGGTAAATAGGCCTGACGTTCGCAAAAGATAATTTAACCGAGATTTACATTAAGCTATTGATTGACGTACCTAATCGATTTTAGTTAAAAGAAAAAAGTTAAATAAAAGCTTGCACAAAAAATGAAGGCTCTGATGAATCGGTTTCGTGACGATTAATTTTGATAATTAAGAAAAGTGCGACGATTTTTTCCTTTTACTTTCAGATTAAACCTTGACGGAAGATAGCGATACAATAGTCCAGCAGAATTAGCCGTAACACAATGGTGCGATATGCAAATACCTATAGTATAACTATTTAAAACTTGAGTATTACTGTCGCAATATTGAAAAGGCGAGTGTATCAGTTAGTGGGTTTTTTGGGGCACTGATTTCGAATTTGACGTTCCTGTTTTCACTTAACCCATTATCTGACCACCACGAACTTCACAAGGGGGCCAAATTTTGAATTTTCATACTTTGTAGCGTAATATATCAGTAGATACATATATTTTTTGGGGCACTGATTTCGAATTTGACGTTCATTTGTTCATTCAACCCATTCCTTAACCACCAGGGGTTTCAAAAGGGGGCTAAATTTTGACTACTTGTATTTTGTTGTATAATATATCAGCTATTTGTGGAATACTGATTTGATATTTGACGTTAATTTTTTCACTCAACACCCATTCCTCAACCTCGAGGAGCTTCAAAACAGGGCTAAATTTTGACTTGCCATATTTTGTTGTGAGCACCAGTGGGTATGCAAATATTTCTAATTCGATGTTCATTTTAAAGATAACATGAATTCAGGGGTAGTTCCGCAACATCTTGTAAGAAGTTTAACTTCCACCACATGTCCCATAACACTCTTCTTTTTTTTTTCATTCATAGGTCTTTTGGATGTAGCTTTAATTTCTCAAAACGAACTATTCGTACGTTTTTCTAAGAGTAATAACAACGCTAAATCGTATGTCTCCTCGTTTAATTTCATGGCCTTCCGTTGAGGGAAAGCAAAGTTATTTCTAATAATTTCAGTGGACTTGGTGGTTTTTCACCATATCGTTGTTGCATATTATACGTACCTAGATATACCGAGTGTCCCAGTTTCTCTTCCTATCCCGCAGAAGTATGATAAAAGTTGTTCAGACAAAAAAAGAGTTCTCTTCACTGTATGGTCTCTCTTCAAAATTGGCCCGTTATAAGCCAATGAAAAAAGATGAAAAGGTAAATTTCAGAAAAAAAACCGCCCCAGTATCAGTGACTACCACAGACTGTTACATTTAATGTGATAACATTTTCATCTTCAATATCAATGTTTTACCATAAACTATTGATACATACATGTATTTCCTCATAACTGTTTTATCAATGTTGAATGAAATATCGATATTTCGATGTGTCATAAAGAAGCTATGTAGTTTGTATCGATATATTATCGATAATCGGTGGAAAATTTAACAAGAAAAAACGACATCGAATGTAAAAACAAACCCCGTATTTTGCTGTAGTGAAAATAAAAAGGTTATCACATTAATAAAAAAAAAGTTCTGCTGATTCATCTTAATCCAGTCAAAAATGCCCTCAATCATCTGAAAAAAAAAATAAAAAAAAGTAAGTATATGTAAAACAAGTTATATATCGCACATTGAGAGGCAGTCTTTGACTATGTACATACTAGACTGCTAATACTGATAAGAATAACACAGAATCTAATGAACAACGGGTGAAACTGAGTCAGACACCTGTATCCCCATTCAAAATGTTAGTTTACTGGTAGGCTCCAAATGTTCCCAACCATTCGGAAAATGTTCTAGATTATTCATATTTGAAAATTGAAAAATTAGAAGGTGTATTTAAAGAAAATGGGAATTTAAAGATTGAAAAAATTGTTGGTATAAATTTAGGTATGTCCACCAATAAGAGCTATGCATCAATAAATCAAATTTTAAATTGATTTAACTGAAATTTTTGAACTTCTGAGTTTTATAAAACTACAACATTACCGATTTAATTCGTAATTAAAAGCAATAATTGTGGTAAGAAGAGACCTAGTCAAAGGAAAAGACAATAAGTATTAATAAATTTGATAATGAACTAACATTTTGAACAGGGATACGCCTGTTTGTTTTGAACACAGCTTTTTATCAGTATTAGCAGTCCAGTATGTATATAGTCAAAGGAGGCATTTCCATAAAAATATGTTTTTGTGGAATTGCCTTTTAACGTGCATTATGCAACTTGTTTAACACAAACTTTCTTTGTTTTAAGCCAGTCCCACACAACGCGTGTATTTGACGAATGTTATTCGGCGAATATTCAGCCCAAACATTTGCTTCACCGCTTTGCAGCTCCTATTATCTAATTATTTAATTGTAGGGAAAATTTGTTTACCATAGAGGTGCGGAAAACAGTTGTTTTTCACCCCTGTTGTTTCTTACATATTGCTGGCCTACAATTTACTGTTTTGTAACGCAAAAATATCATCTGTATGACGTATTTTCCACTCATCTAAAATTAAATTATTTTATTTTTTTATTTTTAGGGAGTTATTTATTAATGTAGGTACCTACCTACTTACTTGTATTTTATTGATTTTACTTATTTTTGCAAAATATATCCACTGAACTTCACGATTCACAAATATTTGTTCACATGGAATATTCGTCATCCCTTTGACTCGTGCATTATTTACCGACAACTGCCGGAACCTGGACAAATGTTCGCCGAATGTTCGGCAATGCGAACATTCGCATTGGCATTTCTCCCACATGGTGCGCAAATGCAGACAAATGTCGAATGTTTGCCGAATACACGCGTCGTGTGGGACTGGCTTTAGACAAGCGATGTTGACTTTGACTCAATCTGGATGAATCAGCAGGATTTACATTTTTTTGTTTAATTTTTCTGAAATTTGCTTTTTCATTTTTTCACACTGGTCTATACTATAATTTGGCCAGTTCTAGAGAGAGAGTATAATTATGTGAAGGAAATTTTTTGTCCGAAGGAGTTCTGTCATAGATACCCTTGCAAGATATGAAAAGAAACTGAGACACAACGTATTTATTTAATGAAGTTAATGTTGGCGACTTTCATTCCTACATCCCTCTGATATTTATATGGTGGGCTGCTTCGATTTGGGAGGTGATTGATACCATTTTTGACATTTCCTTTTTTCTTGCGCATTACCTGCTTCTATAAAGACATATTTGGGTCTGTATTCTCTGTACCTGGACCACAGTAATTTACTTTTGCATTTTTGTGGTAGTTGATTTTTCAATCTGTTACAATCCCGGACAGGCTCTGTAATGAATTCTATATCGCAAAAAATTGCTGCGAATAAGTCAGATTTAAATTCAATGAAATTACGTTTCTTTGCTACCTTTCTTGAGAAATTGCACTATTAATGAATTTTCGAAACCGTTTTACGTTTCCCAATTCCACTACCCTCAAATAACGATATAAAACACTTAAAAACAGTGTAAATGTGTTTGTAACATCATTGTTGATTCCATATTCAATAAAAGACGTTAAATTGTATGATAGTTTTCGATTATTATTTAATCCATCGATTCATTGACACGCATGAAACGCAATTGCAGAATATGGAGATCTACAGGCTCGGAATACCAGAAATGAAATTTTCCCAGAAGAAATACCTACATGAATTACTGCATTATTTTCGACATACATTTAAAAGTATGACGAGAGTTCAATAATAAAAATTACGAAGTAGGTTCCTATATTTTGATGGCACAATTTTATCACCCATGGGAATTCTAAATTCGTTTAGAAAAATTTACATTCAGTAAAAACAGCGTCGTAACTGGAGGAGACAGGGGTATTACTACGAGCCAACGTTCGTACTTGAAAGCAAATATGTTGTTGTAGGTAAATATTTTTTATTAACTGGTCATTTCTAATCAAATTTCTTCAGTAGAGCTGTAGTAAAACGCAATATCAAGTATCGGCCCTAAGCGCCAAAGATATTTTTTCGACAAATTGAGAAAGAAATTTGATCCTCAATTAACATGAAACAAGAACAAGTATTGCCTCTTTCTCTGTGAAAAACCAAATAATCATCCCACTTGATTTTACTACAAATTTAATTCCCAATTTTCAACATCTGAGAAATTCTTGAACGGAAATTACCTAATCAATTGAAAATGAAATCCAACATCTTTAGTAACAATCTTTTTCATTAATATCGGCAATCGGCGTCAAAGGTAACTTTCTTAAAACTTTTGAGCAAATATTCCAAATTTAACGTCTCATTTAGACCCAATTTATTATTCTTTATTTCTTCCAATTCAGTCTTACGGTATTTTTACTTAAGAAATCTTTCCGCTTAATATAATTATAATGGGCCAAATTTCATTCTGGATGGAAAACATTATAGTACATAAGAGTTTAAGAACAACAAACATATTTTTATCTTCGACACTTTTGATAGTTGGTAACCCTACGGACTTTATCAAGCCATCAACTTGATCGCCATTCAACCGAGCACAGTTTTTAAGGCACAAACTGATATTTGGTATAATTCTAAAATATTAATGGCGATTTTCATGATTCGTATATCGTATATTCATCAAGCGCATCTGGCAAAGCTTAGAACAGGATAATTATAAACGTTAGACGAAGAAGGGGAAATTAAAATTTCTTATTAGGATACAGTTATCACAAATAAAAAAGAGCACATCTTAATTTCAGTAACGCTTGAAATAGAACGTGTCTCGGAGTCTTTAAAATATTTGCATAAAATCTAAAATCATTGCTGTTCAAATGACATGAGCTACTCTATTCTAAATGAATCCAGTAAATTCAGTTTAGACAATTATGAAATTAACCAAATTGAAATCCTTAACGAAGGAAACTGTCTCATTTGATGAAAAAAAAGACCACACATCATAGACAAATATAAATTTCTAATCAAATTCGGTATTTTAGTCCAAAATTAGGTAAAATTATTCTGTAGTACGATGGCAGAGAATAAAATGCTTAAAGAATTTCAATACCTAACGATAGTAACATAAAATTTTACTACTGTTTTTCTATGAAGTATAATAGTCAGTAATCTTCTAACAATTTAAAATTTGGTCGAGTCAAGCTACACACACACTAACTCTTTCAACATGAAAAATAAAACAGTAAAATACTGCGTTATTTACAAATCATGTACGTATTTGGTACACGCCAAGCGGTGGTTTTCGATTGTAGTAGCTTACAAAATTGGCTGAAACTTTTTCTAAATGGAGTTAAAATGCCAATTCCGGAGGATGAATCTACTGTGATTATTAATATTCCATTTTGGGCTGCTGGTGTTGAAACTGTGGAATCATAAAACTGGTAGGTTATTTACAATATTCTATATTCACCATTTTTCACAAGTATAAATCTAATTTTTGTTTTAGATCCCACTCTGTTACCTCCAAAAATTGATGATGGCAAATTGGAAGACGTCGAAATTTCTTCCTCTTTTCATATTGCTCACCATCAAATTGGTTTATCTGAACCTTATTACATTGGCCAAGCAACAAAAATGAAGGTAAAAATGAAAAAAAAAATTTCTCACTCTCGTCAAAGTAGATGATTTAAATCAAAATAGAAAATAACAAATATTTATCGTATTTTAACAGATTCTTTTACACGATAAGATACCAGTTCAAGCTGATGGAAAACCTTGGATTCAGAAGCCAGCTGAAATTGCAATCACGTTATGTAACCAACAGAGTATTGAAGGTGCTACAGAACATCCATTGAATAAAATTTTATTTCAACAGAATAAATTAAATAACATGAGGATTTAAAGTGAATTTTCTATCGTCTAACCTGAAATTATATCGATTCACATATCGCCTAAATTTATTCTTATGAATTATTTTCAAATGTCCAGTAACCTCACTAGAAAATCCAGATTTTAAAGGCACCACACTCAGTACAAAATTGCTGAAATGATGAAACAGTTTAGAAATTATCAACAGCTCTTCATCACTTTCGGAAACATGACTACAAACTATAATCTTCAATAACTTGAAATCAATTAATAATTGCAATAATTGTCTACTAAAATGAACACATTCTTGCAACGAAGACAACATTAAAAGATAACTTAAATCATCGATTATTAAATAAGTTTTTTGATCCTTCAGTTGTTCGCAATTCTTGACAAGGGCATCGAATAATTTACACATGTCCAATGTTCCATTTTTTACCTCAGAAAACTCGGTTAAGCTTACAGTAACAAAATTAGACTTTTGAGATGTGTGACGCAGTACATGACCCCATTTGTTGAGCAAATATTGGTAATGTTGGACTGAATTATGACAGTTTAATAAGATAACTTCTGCACTTTCGATTGCTTTGGCTTGCCACATGAAACTGCCGATCATAAAACTGGAATTACTGCCGTGATTTTCTTCAATAAAAATCAGATTTGTTGTCTCATTGAAATGATTAGCGCCCAGAGTGGAAAAAAAGTCGGAAGCAACCTGTTGAATAAATATTTTAAAAATTTACTAAGATAATTAAAGAAAAGAAATTCACAAAACTACGTTAATTCATCTCGGGTGAGTCGTAATTTGACATGAATCAAGTCTTCTGAGAGATCTGCAGTTCCATTTTCAAAAACGCTTTCATATTTGGGTCAGCAATCTTCTCTTCGATAATTTTTAAAGATTCTGTTCCACCGTCTTTGAAGATTTCATTCAGTTTATTTGCATACTCAATCCAGACACAATTAGCACAGGCTGACATGCAACAAGTTGTGGGGACATCCGGCAACTGAATGTCAACAAATTTTTCATCCTCGCCTTTACTATTTTTCGAATGACATTGGCGAAAAAGGGCGTATTTGATTTTGAAAACTTGTGATCTCATTGTATTATACTGGAACCGCATACTAAGAGTTACAATTACATGAGGATTGAAAAATTATAGCTACCTGCATCTAGAATGGAGGTGGAGAGATCAGAGCGAGACTGCCGTAAACTAATATAGCTTTAGTTCACGAATTTCAAGGCGAATTGTTTTGTAATTCGAACAACTCACGACATACAGAAATAAGACGATGAAGTATCAACGCAGATATATTCACAATTATAAACACAAAGGTGAAATTATAAAATGTCGAATTAATTCAGATCACTTCGAAGCAGTTCAAAATCCTTCAATACGTACAAACAATCCAATCCGATAGATAATAATTATACTACTTAGTAGTTTAGTACTTCATCAAAATTCAAGACAACGTTGTTTTCCATTTACGTCACAATTCTTATCAGTAATTTCACGCGTATTTCTGTTTTGTAACCGAAATGAACAATACCCTACTGCAAGCTTCGACCATATATGGTCGAAGATTGCCAGTGTTGAACGATTCCTAGAAACGACTTTTTAGCCGGGAATTCCCATAAATATTTGAGAAATAAGAATCCCTTTGGGAATTATTGGTGGAAATGGACAGGGATTGAAAATTGGAAAAGGAAACCAAATTTTCTGCCCATCGAAATAGTATATTACATACCATGGTTTAAAAGTGAGCAACAACATAAATACGAAGGCAAGTTCGCAAAATGAGCGAAGAAGTGAATAAATCTGAAGTAATGTAAACCAATTTTTGAACCTCATTGAGAAAGATATTTTTTATAATTAATGATCAAAAAAGCAACGTAATCATTAATTAGCAATTTCAAAGAGAAAAGAATAATCCAGATAAACATGTGTAGCTATAGAAACATCCTACTAATGTTTGTAACAGTGGGTATAGACTAAGGGCTTATAATCAAAACATTTTTGGGGTTAGTGGTTATTGGGAACCAATAAAAATCTATTTTGGTTTCTGGTTACTAGTTATTGATTGAAAGTGTAATTATTTGGTTACTAGTTATTGTTTTGGTTAACCAAAACAATTTTTCTGGTTATTGGTTAAGACAAAATTTGGGGTAAAATAGACAAAAATAATTTTCTCCGTGTCAAATTATCTATAATTAATAATTTTTCAGGAAATAATTAGTAATTTTTGAAAATAATAATCAATAATATTGATATTTCATGAAAATCAATAAAAACTGATCCCTTCTAGTTATTGTTCTAGTTAAAGGTTTCAGCATTTTATGGGAATTGGTTATTGATTATTGGTTAGGTGAAAGTTTTTTGTTTTGGTTATTGGTTCCCAAATCAATGTTGTCAATTTGTTTTTTAATGGTTATTGTTCTGGTTATGGTTGTGGTTACAAGCCCTAGTTATATTGCTAGATTATCAACTCAAAGGTTGAAGGTTCAAAACCTCAGAAAACCAATGAATTATTTTTGTCGAAATAAAAATTCAAAGTTAATGAAAAATCACATTATATTAATTTTGATTTCATTTATCAATAATAAGCACTACTTTCCACTCACAAAATATGATTGTAAACATTGCCTTTGTGATAATGTATTATAAAAACATATTTTTTTTGCTCTGGAAACAATAAAATTCTGAAATGGAAAACGGATTTGAAACAACTAACCAATTAGTTTCAAGACAAATAATGAAGACATAATGGAAACCAAATGATAAATCGTTTCCATTTTCATTTTTCACTTAATTAATTTTTAATCTGGGAGCATAAATTTGAAAAATAGCAACAGTTTTGGGAAATATCAAAAAAATATGTTTCTGGGAAAATATAGAAAAAACATCTATAAAATCATTATTGAAAAAGATTTGGAAAATTTTAAGTCAAGGAAAAATGTTTTTTTAAATGAAAATAGAAATGGAACATGGAATGGAAACTGAATAAAAAATTTTATTGAAATCAGGAAAATTAATCGAAATGGAAACTAAAATAATTGACATTATAGAAAATTTCTAAAACTCAACTAACAGAAACAAAATGAAAAAGAGCAACGTTTTTCAATTCCTGTTATGATCAAAGACTGAATTATAAGTCAATGTCACATGATGTTATAACTGAAAGTTTTATCTCACTGGGTGACTAAAACACATGAATACCATAGTGAATATTGAAATTTTTGGTCATAATTATCTGAAAACAAGTTTCAGCAAATAAAATAAACCAAATATCAAGAAATTTGAGCTCTTAGAAGCCGAGAGAACTGAAAAATAACACAAAAGTGTGACTCAAATTGTAGTTTTTGAGCAGTATTATTAGTCATTTGCAGGGTTACATGCACCGATAACATCAAATTAAATTATTTCTCAGCTTCTAAGCACTCGAATTTCTTGTTCTTTGGCATATTTTATTCCTTGAAGCATCAACTATAATTTCATTTATGTCTAACAAGTAGCTATCTCTTGTTTTAAGATAATTAGGATTAAAAATTCCTATTCTACCCTGCTTTTCAATGCTTTTCTCCAACATTTATCCATCCAGTGAGAATACAGAATATGAGAATTGTGACGTAAATAATATTGCTTTATAGAGTGAAATACTATAGGAAAAAATGTTGAAGTTTTTTGCGCTAGATCATTAAATTTTGGTATTTTTTATAAATTTCCATTTTTTCTAGAGAAATCTATTAGTAACTTGATATTTTAGCATTAATGATGAGCACGCCTGTGCGTAACTATCAGAGCCCTAGTTTACCAGCTACCAGCCACTACCAGCATACTTTTTGACCGTTATCTAATACACATGTTCAGCCTCACTCCCACCAATTATTCCTCATCAGACATAACTTTCAATAGATAATAATTTCAGCAAAATTTTATATTTCAACCTCTTTTTCTCAATAACTATTCACTTTTCATAGAAAGGGCAGATATCATTTCAATATAATTATTTTTAATTGTTAAATAAAATGGTAGAAATGGTGGGACTCATATTCTAATACAAAGAACAATTTAAAAGATTGTATGGCTGCTTATATTTAATGGAGCAACCATCTCTCTTTCCTCCCCAATTCAACAATTAGATGAAGATGAAGAATATAAAATATTTTTCCCTGCATCAGTTTTGGTTCATTTTACTAATTTTGGGGAAAGAAATATCAAACTTTTGATTTTTGCTACCCTTTAGGAGAGGGTACTGAAGGTACTGGACTCGGGCTTTTTTAGATGGCCCAGAATCTTCCCAATTTTAAAATGAATAGTTATTTTAAAGTAAATTTTCAAAGAGGGTGCTGATCCATAGGCAAGTTTTCAGGTGTCAAAGTCCATAATGTTTAAAAACAAAAACACTAAAAAAAACTTGTTCTAGAACAACAAAAAGATCTAAAACTTGTTTCTCATTACTCCACTCTCAAATTTAATTTCTCAATTTATAAGCGCCTCCCAAAAATAAATCCAGCTGCTGTCACTTGGAGAGCCTGTTGGGTTATTCCACCTGGGCTCAAAATTTCTTTCTGAAACCCTAAAAAGGGTAGTTTTCTCATAACTTGTCAACCCCCAAACCACATGCTTTTATTAATCAGTTTATTTTGCCATTTGAATTGGACAGTGTGGCGGGCAGTGACGAGGCGAGTCATCACCATGCACTGGCGTACATTCACATTCCCACCCGCAAGGCGCCTCAGTACCAGTATTACACTCCGCTATATGGGGGTGGGAGTGGAGTGGCAACTACCACACTACTTTGACTTAGCAACACTTCTCCCTCATTCACCTTCAACTGGCACCATAGCTGAGTGAACAACGGTACTGCTTTTTAAAAGGAGGTAGCAAATCCCGCGCCGCCTGAATACCTAAAGACAGTAGGTATTTAAAAATAAGTTATTTCCTCATTGGCATCGTATTTTTGACATCATAGAATAAAATTTCAGGCAAAATTAAATTCCCAGTATTCTGCGAGCGAATAAAAAATTTAGGATACTTTTTTTATGTGTAGAAAGCTAATGAATTTAAAAAGCAGACAAATAAATAATATTATTAATTGTTCGGCAAAAATGTAGGATCGTGTGGGTGAGTGGAAGTATTATTCAAGTCAATCGTTGGTACATTTCTAAAAGCAGATAAATTAAATTTTTTTCCAAAAATATAGGGCAACGAATGAATGGGAAAACATTTTAATTACTCTGGCGTAGACGTTTAAATGCGAGAGAAAAACGAAAAGTTTTAATTTCCATTCGCCCGGTGGAGAATTTTTGTCTTTTACAAATTCATTTATGGAGTCGATGCCTCTCACGTTCACGCAGTTTAATATTATGAACTTTGGAATATACCTATCGGCTTAATGTGGAGCTGTTTAAACACAGCGAAAATTTATTTACTTTATAGCTGCCAAGCACAGAATATAGGTGCGAAAGTCATTTTTTCTTTCATTTGCTGCAATCAAAAGGTGAAAGAACGTAAATCTATTTGGTTTTTTCGTTGCCAATATGGCCTTGGGATGAATTAAAAAACCATAAAGCGAATGTATCGAAAATAAAGAGAAAGCAAAAATCTTTAGAATTAGAAAACAAAAAAAAATCACTAAACGAAATTTATTTTATATTATGGCTTCGTCATTTTCTCACAATTATGAAAAATTCTCAGGTCAACGTTGAACAGTGGAAAATTACCTGATTAATTTTCAAAATTTGATGTTTCTTCGCGCACAAAATGGCTGCCGTTTAATAAAAGATCATCACAAAAGAGTAAACGATTTAGGCCATCACGTAGATACATCAAATTTTATTCACCAATTACGTCATCGGAAGCGCGCTATACCGTAGGTAGGTACGTATGTATGTATAGATTACGAGGAGGTATAATATACTATCTTAAATACAAATTCGAATGAAAAATCAACGAAGTAGGTGGTGGTGAAATGCTATTAGAATTTCACTTTGCTTGTATGTCTACACAAGGTAGTGAATAAAATAATTACTTGAGAACAGATTAGGTGTTCTTGAAATTCACGGCATATTATGTTACTGTGCTGCAAAAATTTTGCATGATTCTGAATGCTGTTCTGGTTCATAGATTTTCTTCAAATTTAGCAAACTCAATTAACTTGCTAAACTAAACATTTCTAACAAATTTAAAATAAAATTATCATAGCACAGTAACATATTATATATGGTGTTAATTTTTTTCAATCAATCGATAATCCATAAAATCGGTCTTCAAAAAATCAATTTTTTTCAATTTTCAGAAATTCGATCACCTTTAATCGATCAGACAATTTTGGCAAAATCGATTTTCGATTTTTTCGGACAAATTTCTCGATTTTGTATTCTAATAACCTATCACCATGGTAAATTAAATCGTCTTCATTGTCTTTCTTCATGGGTGTTTTGCTCCAACTTGGTTCCTTATGCTTTTCTTGCATAAATAAACAAACTTTAAGATCGATAAATTGATTTTTGATTTTTCAATAGTCGATTATCGATCAGATTGATTGTTCTCATTTCAATTAAATTGATTAAAATTGATCAAAAAATATTGAAAAATCGACACTATGACAGTAACATAATGCTATGTGTGGCAACGGGTGGTCATTGACAAACGAGTGTATTACACACTCGTCGACCACCTAGTGAGCCAGTGGAGTAAAATCCACAAACTATGTTTTTGCGCTCACGGCTGTATATTTCGTCTGTACAACTAAACTTGTATACTGGGCTTGGCCCGCACACTCTTCAATGAACACACAACCGACTCTTATTGGTGTTTGTGTGGTGTCGTGTACGTACATATACACACACCCACACTATGAATTTCAAAAACACCTACCCAGAACTTGTATACTGTACTTATTAGTACAGATGCATTCAAGGGTGTATATAGCTACATCGTAATAGGGGTCCACACATTCTCTATGGTTGCTTCAGACCCCCCCTTGACTAAAATTAACCAAAACTGATAAAAATACTCAATTTTTAGAGATTATGCTTTTTTTTCTTAGCTAAGAATGGTCCAGATTCTCAAGACACACTTAATATATGCCCTTGATGCATTACAGTGCATGAGATTAGTTACTGCGTTAAATACATGTTAATGGAAAAATCAGTATTTTCAATGGTGATTTACACAAAAACCTTGCCCCTGACTAAAAATAAAAATGAATTTTTAATGATATAATTTTATTAACGCTAAAAGGTTGTATGAAACCAGTCACTAAAGGATAGTTTAAACTCTGGCTGTTTTATTATCTTTGATTTATTGTCTAAAAATTAAAATTTCTATACTATATAGAATACACATATTTGGATAAGTGAATAGAGAAAAGGTGTTTAAACCATCCTTAACACAGACACACACTCGCAATATAACGATTGCAGAGCTATATAAAACAAATACAAGCCAACAAGAAGGGGAAAGGGGAAGTACCCAGGCCTAACATTCTCAAAAAAAAAAAGAGAAAAACAAGTAGATTTTTAAGGAAAACCTGCTGAAAAATTCTTTAAAAAAATTTTTGCACTCACTCCACTAACAAAATAGGATTTTCCAGTATTGCAATACCGCTCCCACCCATACATCCTACATACTATACCTGAACATAGATGCAATTTTAAGTTTTTTATGAGACCCATAAATTTTTTCTCCCTGGGCCCAAATTTCCTCTCTGTGGCCCTGAAGAAACACGTGATCCTCTTCAGTACTACACTTTTGTTCTCAATCCAGTTATCCTATGAAGTCTAAATTTACACATACCAAACAAAATGACGAATGAAAAAATAAATGAAGGTGTACTTTTTTATTGAATTTTTAATTTTCTTTCAATTCCATTCGAATAAGTTTTTGCTCAGATGAATTAAATTAAACGAGATTGGGATTTAAGGTCAAAGTGGCTGACATCTAGCTAACATTTGTTGAACCAGCAAATGGATGATCATTTACAAAAGTGCATATGATCCTCTGCAAAATACAGCCAAATCAAATCCAAAATTGAGGTATTTATAGTTTAATGACAGCAATAATTTTTTTTCAATTTTATGTAGACTTCATATTTTGTTTTTGGAAAAAACTTCAATTATCTTCAATATTTAATGATTAAAACAGAAATTAAATTATGGTACCTATTAGGTATCACCTATTATCACCTATTATCACCTATTATCACCTACTATCACCTACTATCACCTATTATCACCTATTATCACCAATTATCACCTATTATCACCAATTATCACCTATTATCACTTATTATCACCTATCATCACTTATTATCACCCATTGTCACCTACTATCATCTACTATCACATATTATCACCTATTATCACCTATTATCACCTACTATCACCTATTATCACCTTTTATCACCTATTATCAACTATTATCAACAATTATCACCTGTTATCACCTATTATCACCTATTATCACCTGTTATCACCTTCTTAACCAATAGGAAATGTCTGTAAATGGGTGATTATGAAGCATTTGCCATGCAATCTATTTTTGTCAGAAATTCCAATAAATGTGAAAAACCGCTTTGTCCCACCATTTCAACCTTCCAAAAGAGGACGCTCGCAAACCACGCATTGGGACTTTTATAGATAACTGTTAAGGATGATGAAGGATGGTTTACACTCGTTGATTTATACTCTATGATCTAATATGTGAAAAGTTTACCAAAGGGAAACACTGTTTTCAATTTATACTGTTTCTCTTGATCTATTCTCTAACAGTTGAAATTTCCTAACTTTACAGAATACAAATTTGAGATTAAAGAATTGAGAAGTGAGTTTAAACCATCATTGAAGCTGACGTATGTACCAAAATTCAGCTTTCTATAAATTATTTCATTTTTAAATTCCAATTTGCTTCTACTCTACACTAAGCCCACTAAACCAAAATGATGTACCTTCATAGTTCATCGAAAATGAATTATTGGTTTCATCCGATAGTATGAACTCTATTACACATAAATTTACAAAGCGATAAAGAAATATTTAGTCAAAAAGAGTCACCAAAAGTTTTATGAAGAAAAGACGTCAGACGTATCTCAGTTGGAGGCCATAAAACTAGGCAATTTATACTAAATTGATTTTTTCTAAGCAAAATGGACGTAAGTATCTCTCAAACAAAGATATGCATATTCTTTTCCTTCTATTTTGCAAACTTGCATCCATTTGGCTTCAAATTTTAAATTGATAAAATGCTTTTCGCAAAACTAGTAACAACATATATATATACCAGCCATTGCAGTGGCATTGCTACCTATTGACGTGTTGGCCAGGGTAAGTATCCTGTGGTGATACGCTAAGTTCTTGTAAATAATAAGGTGCGGGCATTTATTCCCGATTCACCCTAATAAAATACGGCAAATTTATTGAGTATTTATTTCATCTTATTAGGTCTTATTACATGAGCTAAAAATAATCCCTCATTAGACTGGATAAAACATAAATAAGCTGGGATAAGTATAGGTACTCATAAAACCAAATAAACACATTTCCACAATACCGCTAGTTATCAATTTTCAACAAACATTCTGTCATCGAATTGGAGAAAAAAATTTCATCGCTCCCTTACATAGGCATTACCTACTAAAATTTGTCTAATTGCCTTATAATACTTTTTTTTTTTTTCAATTAATATCTAAATAAAATTTTACATTGTTTAAATTTCTTCTCGTGGCACTGTTTCAATGAGATATACATATTCTAAAAAATATCTTTCAAAATTTCGGTCCGTTCTAAAAATAAGCACTAGTTAATGGTTGCGATGATGAGCTTGAGAGAGGAAAATATCAGTTTAAAAAAAATTAATTTTTGTATTATTACTATAGTATAATGTCATTTTATGAAACAGATTTTTGTTTTATTAAATTATTTTAAAGGACTGCAGGCTCTACTAGAAACTCTGCTGAATAAGAGTAAAATAGCTGTATCAATTCCGAGACGTCAGTTTGAGAAATATTTCCTTCACCCAAAAATAGTGTCAGAATGTAAATTTTGGTCAGATAAAAATAAACAAAAACTTTCTCTCTAATAAGAATTCGAAAGAGCAGAATTTTCACCTTCAGTAAATACCCATCAGTACCCACATCAAAGTTAGGTACTTACTAGATCCATCCATTTCTCTATTAACCTTTGAATTCGACGAGAAAACGTCATTTGATATTTTGTAAGCAATTTATAAGCTAATATGAAGGAAAAAAATGTGAAACGTTCGGAAAAATTTACACACCAGTGTTTTTAAATAGCTATACTGACGTCATCAGAATAAAAAAAAATAAAGGAGAAAATAAAAAGCAGGAAAAATAGGTATCTTTTCCTTCCTTTAACCAAACGAAAGATCAATAGTTATTTGCTTTGAATATATTATAGAACTGGACCAGTAAAGTTCCATAAAGCCAACGTACTTTTTAATGTCAAGACGTGCTGGCGAAAAAGTAGGCAACCCTAAAGTACATTCTGCGTATTTTTGACATTTTGCTCCAGTTCACCAATTCAGAATACATCTGATAAAGACATCACTTAAATTCACAAGAATAGCGCACATAAATGCTAAATAAAGTATGTCAAAAGGTACGCTGAGATTGCCCATTTAATGCCAAGGTGTCTAACCAGAAATCATCATTCTATACTGATCTAGTGCTGTAATTATAGTCAAAGGTTATTTGAAATACAAGTGCAAAAACAAGGTCATTTTGATAAGAGTATGAGTTTTTCAACACGAGCCAAAGGTGAGTATTGTATATCACACGAGTCAATATCACACCCACCAATTCTGTAAAAAATGTCTCCAAATAATTATTTATAACCAATTAAATAATTAACTTACCTAATAATTTTGTGCAACACCTGCTTATAAACTACCTACATTTTTATAAACACCCTGACGATGTATAAAGCAGTCAATTTTAGAACCATTTATAAAGTCTTTACTTGATACATTGTCTTGGGCACATGTGTCACTTTAAACGCTGGTTCTGTAACGTTTATTTTCGTCTATTTTTAAGTATGACGAACAATATTCGTTAACACTGTATCGAATACCAGAAATATAGGTATTGAATATAACCTAAACATCCCAATACTCTTTTGTAAACAAATCAATATTACCCATCATAAATGTAATGAATAGAAGAATCCCGTCTCCATATTCAGTGACCTAAATACATCTGTCCCTCGATATTATTACGAATCAGCAAATCCCTATTATAAAAAATTCCTACCTCACTTAGTCCATCCATCATATTCAATCACATACACTTAGGTACCCTGAACGGGTAGCCTATATAAACCCTGGTAACGATACACTCGATGTTCAGTTACTGGTTCTTTACGTTTACTTACTTAGTTATTTTACTAGACACTTAATGTCTAAGGGCTTAACCAATATTGAATTATTTGTGTTTGAAATATTAATCATGTTAATTGTTTTAGTCTCATTCAAATTTAAGGTCCTCAATAGTCTGTGGATAACTAAATCAACTATTTTGAAATATAAGAGAAATATTAATAGAATATTTCCCTATGGTGTAACCCTGAAAGTGGTTCTAATCTGTACTATTACCACATTTTTTGGCCATTACAGGTTCTTCTCCGCATAGCCTACGTAATTTTCTTTTATTATATATTACATATTATATGTATTGTGGAATACCTTGTTGTGAGAAAGTATTCTCACCAGAAGGTAAATTCAACAGAATTTAAGCGTGTTCAGCCACTTCATATTTAACATATGGATAAGCCAAAACCAAGGCAAACACTGGCAATTTTAGAGCCAGTTCGGACGGTTTTTATACTGGCTTATTTACACGCACACAGACACACATATGTACATATACATATGTATATGTGTTATAGAAATCACGTCATTTCTTATTCATTGCTAAAGCAGCTGATAAGAAATGACATAATGTGTTTGTGTACCGGTTTGAGTCATTACCGGTTTGTCATCGGCCGAACATTGCACCTTACTTGCCTGTGTGTGCAAGTAAGAGCATATGAACAAACAGTGTATATTATATACTGTTGAATATAATACATCTGATAAGGAATGACGTCTGTACGAGATGTATAGTCCCCACATGTATATTTTTTCCTTTTTTTGTAAAAGTTTTTCTGTTTCTGGGATTCAAATCTCCAACAACTGAGATTGAAAGTTGCTCCCTTCATAAATTTATTTTCATGTGCGGAAAATACTAAAATTTGAAACATCCCTACTTTTTTCTACCTGGGTATAGTTAAAAAAAAAAGAAATATTTTTACTACAAACTCCAGTGGAATAGTTATCAGAGCACAGAAAATGAGCACACGTAAGTGCCCACATGAAAATGCGAGGAAAAACGTTAAGTATTGAGCCTTTTTTTTCTCTACCCACTTATTTGTACACAAAATTTCCTGTATTTATGAGTAGGGTCGGTAGAGAAACAGAACCTATATCAATCTAAAAAATTTGAAACTAATTCATTATAATATGGGCGTCTAAAAGGATGATTAATAATTGCCACATTAGACCTTCAAAACTGAAACTGACAACTGATTAATGACTGGCATTATAACGCTTAACGGGTGCAAAAAAAATTTGTTTTCTAACACTAACAGAAAAAACAATTTTCGCCGGCTCCAGTAAACGAGATTCGTCGTTGAAATGAGTGAAAACGTTTTAATTTTGTTCGTTAGATTTTGTAGGCCCATAAGCCTTGATATGCGAGCCATAAAAATTCGCAGCATAAATGAGAGGAGAGTGAAAATAATTTTTTTGGAAGAAATTTTCGGAACGAGCGTTCGTATTTTCCAGGCTGATGAGGATAAAGTGAAAATGATGGTTCGTGAAACGACTGAACGTTAATTTTTTTTATTATTTTTCGAATCGATGGGTTAATTTTTGGTCCATTCGACGATTAAGATATACATAGTAAAATCATATCTACGTTTGAGTAGGTATTTAATTTCAGTTCTATTTATATAGACGTACATTTTTAGAGAAGCATAATTTTTCGGAGAACTCAATTATACTGCCCACGAATTATATGGTACGTCAATTGAAAATCTATAACTTGTACATTAAATTATGAATAGGTACCAAAGGCATAGTCATATTACTGAACAAATGGGAAAGTATGGCCAAAAAATATTATTCAGTCGTTCAACTGTGTCAATCACTACAAATATCCTTTCTAACATTTAAATTTCTAGCAAAGTAATCTTTCATAAATTTGAAAGTTTTTCCACACGTTCATTATACGGTAGGTAGGCGCATACTCGTAGACATGCCTAAATTTAGTACTCCCTAATTTGGGATGAACTGGACAATTTTTTATGAGGGGGGCTGAAGTTCATTTTCCTAAAAATCATAAGAATTATTCCCAATTATAGTGATTCCACTTTTTTTTTTTTTAATTTCCAAGGTGAGCTAAATAAATGGTTTGGAGTACCTAGCCCCTAGTTCCACCAACAACTCTCGGTTGAAAATTTTCGTAACTATATTCCTGCCCTGCAATCTTATCAGCACCTCTAACGTGAGGTTTTTTCGTTGAGAATAGATTCTGTGAATTGGATTCAGTTTTTGAGGAGCTATTCTGTAAGTATTTGATTTGTTCGAGTTAGTTACCTACGTTCTTATATTTGCAGAATAGCATCTTAAAATCTGAATCTGATTCACAGAATCTATTACGAACGAAAACGAACGTAGCTATGAAGGAACTTTGTCCTTTCAAAAAAGGAAGTAATTTTCTACGCTCAGTACATCGGGTTTTGGGGCATGGTGAGTAATAAAGGAGAGAGGAAAAAGTCAGAATACTCACTGGATGGGAAAGAAGTACACCTATTTCTACACAATTTTCATTTTGCCTAGCATTATTTAATGTAACTTCAGTATCATTTATTTGAGGCCGCCTCTTTGCGTCTTGATAAAAATTACCTTCTCATTGGAACAGACTATAGAGGTATTATTTTTTTCAATATTATCGATAATCTTATATTATTTTTAGAACCACCAATCATCTTCCCCTCACACTCCTGCGAACACTCTACAATCTTTCTATAAACACTTTTATACTTTTACATTCGCAGCTTCACTGATAATCGTTCCACGCCGCTCATTTGTTCATCTCCGTGTTTATTTGTTTCTAAACACTTTCTAAATCTATGTACATTACTTATTTTCATTGCTGCAACTACACACTTCTGAGACATAACTTCGTATACATCTTTATTATTTCGCTAATTAGGTACATCGAATCTGTATTCCATAATCTTTAAAATTATCGACAATATTGAGAGTGTATTACAATTATCGACATTTGTAACAACTACAACATAACAAAAACAAAGCTGAAAAAAATATTTTGCAAGCACAGCTGGCCAGTTACAAAAAAAAAATTAAAAATTTTTTTTTACATTTTTTTTTTTTGTCATAAGTAGTAATATTTGGAACATGAATGAGAAAAATATAAATTTCAATTAAAATTCTAGAAATTGAAATCCAAATCCTCTATATAAAAAAAGAAAAAAAAAGTAAAATTCCAACATTCCATAGGGCAAGCTGCCCCTTTCCCCTCTAATTCTGCCTCTTCTTCTTTATAATTTTTACTTCTTTATTTCCCACTGGCAATTCAAAAGTTCAAACTCCAACTTGTCAAAAAATATCGATAATTATCGATTAAAAAAATTTTTTAAAAATAACATCACTCACTGAAAGAAGCACTAGTTCCTAAGTGATTAATGAAATTAACATTGATATGATTGTTTTTTGGCTGGGGGTACACCACAAAGCTGTTGTAGATAATGCGACAAATGTTACACACATATATGACAGTTCACATACTCTCAAGTCAACAGGTGCTGTGTAAAACAAATCAATTATTTTTAGGATTTTTGCTTGATCACTATTTTTCTTCTTTTCCTTCTTGATTTTCTTCAGCCTGTGTTCTATGTTTTCTTTTTTAACTGTGAAAAAGTGAAAATAAAATTTTCATCGATTTATATGATGTTATCTGTGACCATTCATTTTTTTTATTCTAATTTTGTGATAAATTTATGGAAAATGTGACAATTGACAATAATGTTTCAATTTCAACTGTTTCGTCTTCGTTAAGTATTATTAAATGAAATATATAGCTATATCGCTTCCATTCAACAGTTGTCTTCTTTTTGAAAATACTTCTGAAATCTCTAGAGATTATTTGTATTTTTTTATTTCCAGTTTTTATTCATAGTCGATGTTAATGGTGTCACCCTAGAGTCACTTTTCATGACAAATAAAACAAAACTAAAAAAAAAGTCATATAAAAATAAAACAAAAACCCTGTTGCCACATCGTCTAGCGATGTAGCATGTTAGACCAATATTGCAGAGTGCACTTTTGAAAATTCGTATCTCCAAAACTACGTTGGATAAAAACATCCAGTTTGCGCCATTATTTATCAAATATAATATAGTTTATGATCACATAAAATCGTAACAAACGAAACAACCAAAAAAAAAAAAAAAGTTATTTATAAAAACGTAAAAAGTTTTGGGCAAAAAATAGCTTAAATATTTAGTTTTTTCAAAATAAAACGAAAAAAATATTTATTTTAAAAGAAAACCAGATACTACATCATATAGGACAAAACGAATTTCTTTATAAATGCTAATTAGCTTCGGAGAAAATTTCAATTTTTGGAATTTTTAATACCCAAAATTGAAAACATTAAAATTAAAAAAATGTGCCGAAATTAATTTAAGATATTGATTGCCATTAAAGGCGTATAAAATACGTTCCCCGAAAGCCAGAGAGTATATTAGATAGTTATTTTTTACTTTGCCAAGGCACCTCGTCAAGAGGCTCCTCTGGTTCTCTACCTCACTATGTCCGACCTTTTTACGCATATCGATTTAAATTCTAGCCAAAATCTCCCTAACTAGAGGTACAAACTCCCTCCGGCAAAATATAAGATACATACTCAGTCCAGGATGTCATTCTGTGACAAATTTTTGGACAGTTTTCACAGGACTGCGAGAACTGATGCGTACAACGTATTCTAAATTAAGAATACACCAAGAAAATTATCTTACTAAGATTTCAATGAAAAAATGCTATAGCGCAGCCATACTTCGTTAGGAAACCCAATTTGCCAATTTACATAATTGTAACAATTCAACAAACAATTCTGAATTCCAAATGCCTGAAAAAATTACGAAAAACTATTAATAATTATCGATATTTAACAAACATATCGATCTATCGAAATATTAATTGTTACAGTTTTAAACAAAATTAATACTCGGTTTGTAAGCAAACTGAATAATAAGCGAAACAATCCTTTGCGCCGTGGGTACGGAAAAGAAACTACAAGCAATACAGGTGAGTTGCTTTTCTCCAGCAATGTTTTTTTGTTTTACATTTTTCGCGGAAACTATTGAATCAGTAGACATCAAACTCCTGTCAGACTTGGCTCTACATGAAAACTACATTTTGAGAATATTCCAACCCTATTACTTTTGTAGTTTCCTCAAAATCTTCGAAAAATAATTTTTTCAGGAATGTTTCTTTTCCAATTTTCTCAAAACAACTTTTCCTAGCATTTTTTGTTTTCCAGTTTTCTGGGAAACTATTAAACTAATAATAGGCAACAAACTCCTATCAGACTTGGTCCTATGTAATGACTACCTTTTGTGAAAATTTCAGCCTTATTCCTTTCTTAGTCTCCTCAAAATTGTGAACACAAATTTTGGTTGATACATAATTATGTACATAATATTATGTGACCATCAGAATTAGAATTTGGTTTCTTCTAGAATTTACTAGTCAAAACTGGACTGGGCAAATGCCCTTAGCCGCATCTAGTTTTGACTAGTCAATACCAGCGATGAAGTGTAAAAAATTTGGTTAGGAAGAGAATTAAGTTTTTTTATAAGGTTTGATATAATATTACACGCCCTGAACCTGACAACACTGATCAATTTGTTATTAGGATAGAAACAACGAAACATTTGTATTGACGCATGCCCCTTGAATTTTGTCTGAATAATTTTCATTGAATTTTGTCTTAATAATTTAAGTTTTTATTTTCGATGCAGTAGGTATATAATTTAATTTTGATCATTTGTTCCAAGGCAAAAAACCAAATTACGATGTTGGTGACAGCGTCAGTTCTGAAGATGAAACCAATCCACCATGTATTTTCTGCAATGAAGTATATTCATGGTCACGCACAAGAGAAAAATGGATCAAATGCCAAGGACCAGACTGTGGTAAATAGGCCCACATGGCCAGTGCTGGGGTTGATTGTAAGGTCAAACAATATACTTGCGATATTTGTAACGATTTATTAATGTAAAAATAGATTTTCATTTTCACTTTCTCATAAATTGATGTTTTTTTGAGGTGCTGGATCTTAGGAATGCCAATGTGCGATCTTATAGACACATTTTTAGAGGTCTCATTTTTGAATGGTCCCACAAAAAATGTTGTATCTCTTGTTGTAGTTGTTATCAGAGGTTGCGTTTTGAGTATGTTATAGCCAAGGGTTTGGACTGTAACATATCCAAAAATTGTAAAAGTTGTAACAATATTTAATGAAGATATTGTAAATTAACCACTAGGTGCGCAATCTTACAGACCCTTACCCTACAACGAACAGTTTGTTATACCCAGTTATAACAAACAGTTCATTGTAACCGGGTATAATGAACTGTTTGTTGCAACCAGTTACAACAAATACTCCGGTTACAACGAACTAATTCGCTGGTCCCCAGGAGTTCTTTGTAAACGATTTCTACTGCATTGGTTTTCTTGTTTTAATTAGTCAGCACTAAAATCTACTGAGAACTATATTTTCCATTGCATTGACTAGTCAAAACCAAATTAGACCGAGGACATTTGTTTAATCTAATTTTGACTAGTCGATAGTTTTTCCCATAAATAGTGTTGAGTACACCAATCCTCGTCCCCTCACACTCCTGCGAACCCTCGACATCATACCCAATAACACTTATCTATATGGTAACACCGATTATATAATCATCACACTCTCGGTAACACTCGTGTATATTCGTTTTTCAAACCTGAAACACTTTATTCTATATTACTCAAACTTTTCGCTGAAATATATTCTAAGACGTTATTTGGTTCGTACTTATTTTCACTTGTGTTTCCTCTCGAGTTTGTGTCCTCAACCTCTATATATAGCTGTCAGCTGTCGATAGTTTAGCCCAAGCAATCGATGGCTTTCAGTAGTCATTTTTGAGGAAAACTATCGACAGTTTATGTATCATTAGCCGTTGCAAACAACTGAATTCATAATTACTGACGCATAAAATTACTGATTCATAATAGTCTATTAATATTTTTTCCGTATCGATAGCTGTTTAAAAACTTGAATATATCTTCTTCAAGAGCTGACAAAAATATGAATTCTCATTCAAAGGATTTCAAACAAAAAATAAAAATGAAATTGTGTTACTCCACAGTACAAAAAGAGATAATTACCAAGCAATAAAAATACCAATCATATGTTGATGAATAATGATAAGCAACCCTCTAACTTTTCTAAGAAATTTAAAAACTATGGAGAAAAGAAATCTTTTTGGTTGTAGGCTATTCTGTATTTAATTTTTGTCTGTCTATTATATATTTTAGTCTAGTTTTGACTGTTACCTTGTAACTATTCTTGTTTCTTAATGTTGTACCAATTATATTTGGGTTGAATCATTTTTAAATGTTAATTTTTTTTATCTACTTTTATCAGTCATTTCAATAATAGCTATCGATAGTTTGTGCATTAAGTACTATTAATGAGTGCTGGAAAAGCGAATTAGGTCAAAATGGGAAGATAGTACCAATCATTTTCTTCTTTCATGAAACGGATAATTTTCATCATCCCCACCACAAACCTTTTTGCGAGTTCAATTTTAATACCTCGTTTGCAACCAGAATGGGTAAAAAATCATGTAATATATAATTCCCTATAAACTTAATTATTCAAGATGTAGTTATGTATAATTTTATGTGCTGGCAAGTGCAGTCTATTCTCTGACAGTGTATGTATAACTACGAATCTAATTATAGGTAGGTATAGTTGTTTTGTTTTTCTTGTTTTCAGACGATTTCTGCGAAAATAATCACAATAGAAATTACTCTAGAATTATTCCGCCCGAGTTTCTCTATGTCTAAAATGAACAGCAGAACGACATTTTCGCATTAACTAATGAATAACAATCTAAACCGAATATCTTACCGCCACATGAATAATGCCTGACGCATAGGCTACCTACGGCCTAAACTTTCATACCTTACCAGAACTTAATTTCAGCAGCAAACAAAAACAAGAGCCGAAAATTTGCGAATTTCATATTTACACGTTAAACATTCTCCAACAGGCAAAACCGAAGATGAATTTTGTGTTTTTTTATCTTCTTTTATGCCAAAAAGTATTTGAAACAATCAAAAAAAAAAAAAAAAAACGAACGCTACCATGGTAACAGCTGAAATTATTGTTTACGTACAGTTTCTAAACGTAGCTACAATGTCAGCATCTTTTTGTATTTTATAATATCAATCAATATTCGCTTCAAGGAGCATGTGAAAGACACCTATCAAATTCATCTTTTCTAATTATTATTAGATGATTGGAGAAGTTACAATTTATGTTTCAAGCGGGAAAGCAAAATTCATCGTTGGTAAAAGGCAGATTTGAAAATGGTAAAAAAAAAAAATTTTTTTTAATCTAAAACAAAAATTTACTTAAAGTTGATTTATTTTGCAACATCTACAAGGTCCCTGTGGGCTTCTATAATGAATTAATAATTATTTTTTTGGAAACTTTTATTTTGTATTGATAGATTGTACGTTGCGTAGCTGATGAAGGTCGGAGTAATTTTCACACAAAAACTGAATTCGTGCGGATCATCAACAAAATGTGAAAAATGTACTAAAACTTCGAGAAACTTCATTCGTTATGACCTTTGTGCGCCGTTATAACATATTTGAAAAAATTCAAAGTCTTTCACGAGTTTACAAAGACAGACTAATGACAACCAAAAAGAGCAGTCGTCTATTGGACGGAATAGGTGATCCGCCATAAAGGTGCCACGCATTTGAGACCTGTTTCCGCCGATATGCCATTCCACCATTATTTTTTATTGAACGTTATTCTATTTATTCTAGCAGGGCGTCTACGTTTCTTCAAACATATTTATAAAATTCTTGCAAAAACACTAAATAGACAATTCATAAATGCTCTATTTTATTGATAAGAAAAATGAGAATTATTGATAACTTGCATGACGTGCAGACTTCATTGCTGATTTTTGTGTATAATGCAAGTATACATAAATGTATTATAATTGTGGCGACTTCCTATCAGTGGTGACCCTTGTGCTTACACACTCGCTGATAGGTTTTGTGGCCTATTTCTACATTATGTAGGGTGAACACACTTTTGGTTCAACGGATCGGTAGCATACCACAACCAATCTAATTTTCATACTGAGCTGGGCTCACACATACAACAAGGTCAATGCGCATGTGCTACCTGATACGTCCTACAATAATTATATATCAACGGGTATACTTATTAGGTAAATGATGTAACCGATAGGAACGGCAAACATCGAACTTTTCCTTGTGACGTCCGAAAAAATCACAAAAACCACACAAACAACAAACAAAAAAAAAGAGCCAACAGAAAGGCAGGTAGAGTATAGGAAACTCCTGCATGGCCAAGTGTAGGAATAGACAAAAAGGAAGAAAAAGGAAAATTCACCATTTTAAAGCAGACACCCCAATTGCCAGAATAACCAACCACCCCCCTCCCACCACATGCCTGATTATTAGGCTATCATTTTAATTTTGATTCCCAAGAAAAGAGTGACTGAAACAGAGTAATAGAAAAAACCATATATTTACTGATCCTCCGTGACAGCTCCGCAGCGGCCTGGAGACGATGCAAGTTCAGGTGGTGTTGTTCTGTGATGCCTCTCGTCGCCCCTGCTGTTGTAGCCCCGCTGACACACTGGTACAGGCGAAAACAGCAAAAAGTTGAAGTAACTGCAACTAACTGGATCCTCTGCTCTGTTCCCGCTGCTCTATCTGGTTGAAGGCAGGTCCACAATGGAGGTGCGGTTTCTGCACCCCTCTGTGGCCTTTTTCGAATTTAGATTTAGGCAGAATTCGAATTTGACCTTGAAGGTCAAGTATTTTTAATTTCGATTGACACAAAAAGACTTACGAATTGGCCACCTTAATGGACGAAATTACAAGAAAAGTGTCAAATTTCAAATATTTCGTGACCTCCAAAAATAGGCATGAAACCTTGAAATCAAGGAAAATTTTAAACACACAATTCGCGATTTATTATGGTAACATTAAACGGTGAGGGAAGCCCCCTCCGAGTAAGTTTTCTAAATTTTGAGTGAAAATTTATTGGCCAAAAACCAACACTTTCGAGGCAAAAACCTCTACACCGCGCGATCTGACTGCTAAAATTCAACTAACTGTAGGCTAAAACTATGAGGATCACGCCAGGCATCGAGAGAAATTCCCCCCAGAACTCACCACCAATTGCATCGCCTCGTACACATCTCACACTATAAAATTACAGCCAATCCTGTGGAAGAAGATAAATTGTTTCGGCCGCTACATTTAAATTTAAACTCTAACGACTTTTTCGGTCCGTTAGGCGAGCAAACGAACGGACCGCCGAATGTTAGGCAAGCAGTTACAGGTATCTATTCTAGGCTATTGTGCGAGTGAACGAAATTTGCGGCTAGGCTAAGAGGAGAATAATACAAATGCGGACAGGCGAACAAGTCTAAACTGTGTAGCCTAGCCGCGTACGAGAGAAAATACGTAGCAAAAGTAATATTATTTTAACAAAATTCGTACGCAATAATTCGTGAGCTGCGGAGAAGAAATATTTCGAAAAAAAAACAGGGGACCAATGACGGGAAAAGACGGATTTATTTGACGGGAAAAATTATAGGTCGGGCATCTCATCCTTGTCGATAACTACCGATAGTTTTGGGTTCCTTGTCAATAACTATCCATAGTCTTTCAAAATTCCAAAAAATCTAATTTCTATTTTCTAAACAGTAATTCAAGTATAAAATCTCGATCCCAGTAATTTTTTATAACATAAAAGGTGTAAAAGGTATAAAATGGATTATGATTTTTATAAAGAGTTGATTAAACACCTGGATAAATGTATTGAAAAACATGAAAAAAATTAAATTTTCAGCATCAGTTTTTAGTGATGGAACATACACTAGGAAATGTTAAATTCAACTCTCAGTGATCAATCGAAGAGTTAAAAGAAATAACCTCACTTTCGAGTTTGACATTTCAACTTTTGATTTTCAATATTTTCTTTCAATTTCTAGCATTTTTGTGTGTCTTTTTTAATTTTTTTTGTAAATCCTGACTTGTTTGATAGTTATTGATAATTTTTCTGTTTTTGATAGCTTACCGATAGGGCTCTTGTTGATAACTATCGATAACTATCGATAACTATTGATAGTTTTGCCATCCTTAGTAACCGATGCTATGCATCCACATTTATTTACCCTATTATTACCTATATATTTCAATACCTATATAGTTGGTAAAAAGTTAAGAGAAAACGTAGTTTGCTCCCAAAAATAGGAAGAAATACATTCTGACGAATTTCTTCAGATAGAATAAATTTTTTAAAGGAAAATAGACGAATCATGAGCCAAGACGAATGGCTTCCTCAAATTAAAGCACATTTGCAACTTTTAGATTCGACATCATAATATTCTGTGGCAAAGCACTTCTAGTCTCCCAAATGAACTACTGCTAGGTGTTGCTAACTATTCATATTTGAATTAAATATAATTTTTGGAGAATGATGATAATGTTACATAAGAAGTAGATACCCAGTACAAATTGTTAGTCTGAAATTCACCTTTGAATTTTTCTCTTCTTAATTGAGCATCTATTCAGTAATTTTACATTAGATTAAACACAATATAACATTTTAAATTCAATTTTTCGATATTTAAGAATAACGGTAGGCTTCTTAATACCTGGGAAATAATTTGTAGATGTTGTTTTAATTTCAAAGGAGTTACTTACGGTTCTACTACTGGCAGAAAAAATTTCAAGAAAAGAAGTTTCATAAATGGGTAAAAGGACCTATCTCAAGCCCGTAGTCAGACAGTTTTATTAGCAGGGGCTATTGAAATTGTTGGGTGGCGCACTTTCACTCATGGCAGTGGCGTAGGTATCCCTCATTGACAAGTAGGTGCTAAAAAAAACAAAAAATTTTTTCACTCCTTTCGTTTTCTTTGAAATTGAAAAAAAAAACCATATGGCGCCTTTACCTTTATGCATGCAAATATGCCCAAAAAATTCCAAGACAGCCTCGAACTATACGGACCTGACCTATCTATAATTTAGCTCCAGGAAGCTACATCGAGATTTAAGTAGATTTGGTATGGATATGTTGAGCTCATAAAACCCATCACTAAAATTTTAACTGACACAGGTATCTTCGAAGTTAGTATTATTTTCAAACAATTTTTCCAACATTTTCAACTGCTTTAATTGTTAATGATTAAAAATGTATAACTCGGGTAAGTATACAATTTTAAAAGACTATTAAATTAAAATATAAATAAATTTTATATATTTGCATTTTCTAGTAATTTATATTTTTTTTCTTTTTTTTTTTTCCTGTCTTCCTCCCTTTTTTATACATATATTTAAATTCTTTAATATTTTATAACTTTTTTAAACAAAATTAATGAACAAGTTTAACTCTTAGAGAAGCAAAATGTTCGCTTAAATTTTTATTTTTCTAAACTACAAACTTTAAGTTTAAACATTTCAAAGCATGTACCGCATCATAAACCTATATTGTCCACCTATCAAAATTCTTTATAATTTCTGTATAGTTTAATCCGTTAACAGTTTAACAGACAATAAAATTGTTGAAGAATACAATGCTTTGCAGATACCTACATGATGAAAAACTGACTATAACTAACATAGGTATCTATAAATATTATTTGATGATAAATAATATGAATAATTAATAAGATCGATTCTAACAAGCAAACAAAAATAAAAATATATCAAAAGTAAGTAAGTTTTACCGCCATTCTGGTGCCATTTTCTTCTATGATACGACCAAAAAACATGCTACGAATACTAATGAATCCCTTTACCACGATCGCCACCCGTAAACGTACGTTTTACAAATGATGTCTATAAAATTGTGAATAAAATCATCAACTATACCAGCTTTAAAATGATGGTGAACTCGTAAAACACAACGTACGAATATAGTTTTAGCAAATTACATTGAGGCTTATTTTAGTGTGCAGCTCGACACATTTTGTGTAGTTAGAAATATTAGTTGAGCAGTATCTACTTTGAGAAACAAAATCGTCTAATTACAATTTTCCTCTTCAAATTAAGCAAAAAATAGAAATTTTGTCACAATTTATTTCAAGTGTTTTTGAAAATGAGCTATTAAGTACAGGTCAATATTTTCAGAAAGTAACTTTTGACCAGTGTTGCCAGGTGTGAGGATTTCTCTGCACATGTGCGGATTTTTGGGCGGAATCATATATTTATGCGGATTTTGGCTCAAAATTCTATCACTCAACTTCAAATATTATTGCCATTGGCCCTTAACCAATTATTAAAAATCCAAAAACGAAATTATGAGAGTAGTCATGATATTCATAAATTTCTAAAGGTGAGGAAGTAAATAAAGCTCACCCAAAAGAATGATGGATGAATTTTGTCAAAGTTTAACTCATTAACTGCATACTTCACAATAAGATGATATGAACTTCGTTTTCGTATTTCATTTGACACCCATATTAAGGGTGTGCGGATTTGTGCAGATTTTTTATTTTAAAAAGTGAAGATTTTTGGAGATTTTGATCTGGCAACACTGCTTTTTACCAGTGTGAGGGACAGATCTTTCAAAATTAGATAAATAGATAAATAGATCAAAAGATCGTTTAATTACTTCAAAAAAATCGTATACCTAATTTTCGGATTTAGATCAACATTTTCTTGGATAATTTAGGTCTGTAGATCAGATCATTTATAATATTATTAAATTATTTATTATTAAATTTTGTATGAATGCCTGAACTAAAAAGTCAATTTTAAAATTATTTTATAATTTATTTTGAGTTTTTTGCACCTCTAACAGCTTCAAAGAGTATTAAGTTTTTTAGGATAGATAGAAGTCGGGGGAAAAAAATTAGAAACTGATAACAAAAATAGGAAACAATCTAACAAATTATATCGCGATCTAATCATCTTTGTACATTGATCTACAGATCAGGATCTAGATCGCAATGTTTCCTGAATCTGTGGTCT
>WOFM01000347.1:0-41887 GCA_011428145.1 Ericerus pela
TAATTGTTTTTCTGGGTTACAATAATGTAAATCGGTTCCTGTGATGTATCGTACAGATTCATCATAGGAATTATGGATAATAATTGATGGTTCTTGCTCCAAGAGCATAGTGATTGTTATGGGATTTAAAGGTTAAGGGAATCAATTTATAAGGTCGTAATTAGGGGATTTTTAATTCTATTTCGAGTATATCGTCGTATATATTACAATTAATAAGATCCATATGATAGTAAGTCATAAGGTCTTCAATGGGAATTGTCAGTTCAAGCTTGTTTTTTAACAAGAGAGGGGGTTAATTTTAATAGATCTTCATATAGGGTGTTGTTAGATACAACAATTGAGGGTAAATGGTGATCTTTACAAGAATTAAGGATGTAGTTTATTTTCATGGAATGGAGCATATACGAGTCGTAATACATTCGAATTGAATTTTCGTAATTGGTGATTTCACCTATAATCCATGATTCTTTTTCGTATTTTGACAAGTGTTGTCAAGAATTTTTCTTGCTGTGATATAGTCATCGTAAAAATGTTGGAAATTTTTGGATATGGATTTTATATTTCCAGTGATATTTAATAAATCTGAATGGTCTGATATAACTATATCTTTTTAGAGCATTGTATTGGGATTTTAATGAAATTTCATTTTCTAGAAGGGATTCACCATCTTTGTAGGTTAAAACTCTACAACAGATAGAAAGAAGATCGCCGAAAAAATCTCTAACTTTATTTAAAGCGGTTTCTCTTTTTATTCGTAAACCATGAGGTTGCGAATAAAAATCTTGAACAGTAGCAATGTTCGAGTGAATCAGCGATTCAAAAAGAATTTTATATTTTTTGCTGACAAGGTGTAATCTGCATGTGAGATCATCCCAATCGCATTTCTTAGTCGAAAGCGAATAAATATTGGTTCTGATGAATTCTGCTGAATTCGTTAAGTTCAGTTGAACTGTATAAATAATTGGAACAGTTTGTTGATATATACGTAGACGTTTATATTCTTCGAAATAAGCTCCTGTGGATGATGTAAATATCGAATTAGGCACGTTATGCTGATTGCTGATTTTTAATCCATTCGTGACTTTAAACGAAAAAATGGTCAAAAAGATTTGAACGAAAATCCATCTGCAACACAAAATTGCAAATATGACAAAACTTAGAGATGGAGATTTTCTAAAATTTAATTTTCAAGAGATGAAATAAATGATTCTGTACCAGGAATAATTAAATAATTATTGGAAATAAGAAAGCTGACGTTAGGCTGACATCATTTTTTAGGGAGAAAAAATGGGAAAAAAGGGAAAAATGATGTGTATTTAATCTCAAAATTTTTATCGAAAAATCAGTTCGTCTTTTGCTTTCTATCGAGAGTGTATAAACCTTTTTACGTGTCTAAGTCCGTTCAGATATCGTTGGTCGAAATAGTGTTTCTATCGCGAATTTTACGTCTATTTCGAACAGCAAGATCATACTTGTACTTTTTTTCGTGTTTCGGTTTTTACGTTAGAAATTTTTGAATTTTGTTCAGTTCGCGGAGTTCGCGTTGTTTCCTTGGTACGGGCATAATTAATTTTTATTTTCGAAAAAATAAAATATTAATTTTTTCAATACGAAAAATTTTTAATGAAACCTAAGTTTCAATATCGTAAACGAGAAATTTCAATTCGCTCGGTAATAAACAAGTTGCTAATAGGGAAAATGGAAGGTATCCAAAAGGGATTTAGGAAGATGACGCTTGGGTGTTCATCTTCGAAAAACGAAAATATGATCGAGAGTGAATTCGAAAAGGCGGTAAGGCGTTTTATTGATCTGAGAGGTGTTCGTCCGGTTCTCGATGCAAAAATATTTCCGAGGTGTGGTATTGCGATGGCCGATGAGACGGTGACTTTCGATGATGTCACTCTAGATCTCATCTCAGCTTGGATAGGCTGTAGATGTTATCGACGAGCGATATCGGTCATCCATCGACAGGTTTGGACAATGGTGAACTTTTTAATGAATCCGGATCAACCAACGTGGCAAGAGAGCACGAAGAGACGTTGGGGATGGACGGATCATATCAATTTTCGTCCTGACAGATGGTTACACATTTCGGATTTGGCGGTCTGCGAGGAAGCAGTGACCTTTGTAAATGGTATGTTGTCATCATTATGTGTTTACTTGCCGGAAGGCATCGAAATAAAGGTTGGGTCGTCTTTCGCTTTGAGTAAAGCAGAGAGATTGACTCAAGAACACGGTGTTCCACTCGCGTTTCTGACAGGTGTGTTGGCATCATTGATCATGATCCAGCACGAAACCAATGAAATCGTTGAGTGTCGATTTCTTCACTTGCGTTCTATCGATCTTATCGATATGACACAAGAGTCGAAAATTACACGGTTCAAATCCTTTATTCGGGATCGTTGGGGTTCTATTGTGGATGTTAGCTGCTTCAACAATATCCTGACGATAAAAAGAAATTTACGTCCAGGCTATAGTATCGGACTAGCTACAATCCGCAATAGGATTATAACGTCGAACATAGATAAACGTTATCCCTATATCTTCAACAGCAAGACAAAACTCGAAGACGAGCTCAATGCCTTGAAGTATCGGGACGTTGACTATGTGCCAACTTTCCGTAAACCAAAAGTTGATGTTGGTGTTCAGGTGAACTTGACTGAGGAAGAGAAACGTTCGATCGGGGAAACAAATGTGCCTTTTATTAAAAAGCGCATTGTTCCGTCGGAAGAAATTTCTGTTGCTCAAGTGAAGCCACTTCCACGAGTAGTTCTTACTCGTGTGTCCACCGGGACATCTGACAACATATGGAAAGTGTCTAACAAACCATCTGCAGGTGAGAAATTGTGGACTTCGTCCAATATCGAAAGTTGGGTAGAAACACCTAATCGGTCTCAGAATCGGGCAACCACACCTGATTTGAGCAATACGATTAAAATCCGTGACGTTCGAAAAGATCATAAAAACCTTAAAGCATCTCGCAAATCCATCTCTTCTTTAATAAAAGAGAATAAGGAGAGGAGAGAAAAATATCCCTTTGGAGTTCCTCGGAACATAGCATCGTCGAGTTCCGTTTACAAGCCTTTCAAGTTCACTGCGAAATCTGATCCGACAGCAAACTGGAGAAGCACTGCAAAAAGATCTGCGCCGAAGGATAATGGGATTAATGGACCTGACATCGCGCCGAAACGACAACAGTTGGCCAGACGGGGTCGTCGATCAACACGGACATGGGTCAAGAAGGAAGAATATACGGGAATATAGATCGTACAAAATAAGGTAAGAAAATATAAAAAATAAATAAATTAACATAATATATATAAATACGTAATACTAACAAAATATAATATATAAATTTTCATAAAATTTTCAAAATTCGTAAAATTTGATCCAAAAAAATATATATGTTTTCCCAAGTTTGAGGAATTACACGTTAGGTATGTAAAAAAGGAAAGGTAAAATTTGTTTGAGAGGAAATAAAACAAATAATTAAAGGAAAATAATAGTATGACGTTTGAGCCTAAAATAAAGCCAAAATATCATTAATCTTTTCTGCCTCTGTTTCTATTCATTGATATTATTATATCATGTAATGAATCTTCTTTATTTTCTTCATCGCTTACATCTTCAATTGTTGGTTTTTTAACTTTAGTCGTTGATTTATTATTCACAGATAAAATTTTAAGATTCGATTTTTGTTTCGAGTCTTTAATTTCTGGTGGGATAATAATGTTGTTTATGTCATTTTTTCTAAGGACATACGGTATAAGTCTTCTGACATGAACATTTTCTTCAGTCGGTTGTCTATCGTCATTATACGTATATTGTATCGTATAATTTAAATCTGAATTTTTCTTCAAAATTCTAAATGGTCCTTGGTATTTAAATTTATTTTTTGCGACATTTTTACTTTGCCGAATTAATACCAGATCGTTTGGTTTAAATTCGTACGAAACTTTGTTTTTATTGTAGTTTCGAGAGTTTATTTCTGACGCTTTCTGTTTTAATACGGGAATTTTTTCTTTCGTCGATTTTAAATTGTTGAGTACGTTGTTTCTTTCGGTCATTGGTTTTGTTGACGGTATTGAATATATGTCATTTAACTGTGTGCGGGGTTGATAACCATGAAGGAAGAAAAATGGTGACGTGTTATTTAAGTAGTGAATGGGCGATGTATTGTACGCATACACTACGTTATAAAGTGTGTCAATCCATTCGTCCTCGGTCTTTGGATTATACTTCGCTAAGCATTTTTTGATAATGCCGTTAGTTCGTTCAACTAGTCCTTGTGTTTGTGGACTATATGCTGATGAGTGTATTATTTCAATGTTATTGTCCTTGCAGAATTTATGTACGATGTCGTTTCTGAAGTGTGTTCCGTTATCGCATGATATTAGCTTTGGTTTTCCGTGAGAAGTCATAATTTTTTTAAGAAATTTAACGACACTGTTCGCGTTAGGATGTCTAACAGGTTTTATAATGCAATAGTTAGTGCATTTATCGACTCCTACGAGAACATAGTTCTTCTCGTAACTGTTATTAAATTTTCCAATGAAATCTATTTCGATATGGGAAAATGGATCGAATTCCTTGACAGGAATTGGTTTCATCATTCCGATTTCTTTTGGATTTCGTTGTTGCATTTGACATTCATGACAAGAACTTATATAATCGTTCACTTTCTGTGAAATTTTCAGAATAAAATATTTTGATTTTATTTTTTCTAATGTTTTTTGTCGTCCAAAATGTCCTCCATTGATTGGGTCATCATGGCATTCCTTCAGGATTGTTGGTATTAAAGATGTTGGAATTACAGGAACATCCTGGTATGGATTACCATGAATTGATTTCTTCTTGTAAATAATGTCATCTTTTCCAAGGTAAAATTTATGAGCATGTTTCGAAATTTGTTTTGACAATTTACGATCAAAAATGAAATCTTCGACAAGAAATTTATAAACTTGTCCCCAATAATCATCTAGCTGTTGGTGATCAGCCAGTGTTTCGATAGGAATGTCTTTTCCATAAATAAGTGTTCTTATTTTTTCGTCGGGTTTAAATGTAATGGTTTCATTTTTCTTGATTCCATCTTTATTTTTTCCAGTGATTGGATCGAAAATATTATCGTCGTTGATAATATTCTTTTTATTAATTTTGGGTTTCAAAATTTTTTCTTTTTTCAGAATTTTATTTTGTTTGGGTGGTTCCAAATTTTTTGATTTTGATCTTGTAACAATGTTGACATTTTTATTTTGGTCAATTAAAAATTGTCCTTGTTCAAAACGTATAAAATCTTTTTCATTTTGAAATGGTCGGGAAAGAAAATCTGCCATTACGTTTTCTTTACCTGATATATGTTTTATATCAAATGTAAATTCTCCTAGTTTAGAGACTAATCTTGCAAGTCTGGGTGAAGGTGTTTTCATCCGATGTTGGTAAGTTAACGGTTGGTGGTCTGTATAGATTATAAAATCTGTGCCAAGAAGGAAATCTCTGAAATGTTGGCAAGATTGTGTAATTGCAAACATCTCAAGATCAAACGAGCACAAGTGTTTTTGACTCGCCTTTAATTTTTCTGAAAAATATCCAATGGTATATTTTTTGTTGGTAACAGGATCTATTTGTCTGCATACTGCACCTATAGCTTCTTTTGATGCATCTACTTCTATGTAGGTTGATGCTTCTGGGTTGTTAATTTGTAGGACTGGTTCTGAAAGAAGGATATGTTTCATGTTGTCGAAACATTTTTGATGTTCTGGTAACCATTCTATTCTTTCGTTAGAACGACTGTCTTTTCCTTCAAGAATTTTCATGATGGGTAACATCTTTTTTGTAAAATTTGGTATCATTTTTCTGTTGTATCCACACATACCAATGAATCTTCGTACTTCTTTGAGTGTTTTGGGTGGATTCATGTTTCTTATTGCATCAATATTTTTTGAAAGTGGTTCTAATTTTCCGTTGCCAATTTTATGACCTAGAAGTTCTATTGTGTCTTGGAGAAAGAAACTTTTTTTCGTTTTTACACGAAAATTGTATTTTTTCAGTCTTTGTAAAATTTCGATGGTGTTTTCTAAACATTCGTCAAATGTTTCGCCAAAGACACATATGTCATCTATGTAGATAATTACTTTTTTCCATAGAATATCGTGAAAGATATCTACCATAGCTTTTTGAAATACGGAGGGGCTTAAGCTAAGTCCTTGTGGCATGCTATTGAATACATAGCCTACTCCTTCTATGTTGATTCCTGTGATTGGTTTGGATTCTTCATCAAGTGGTAGTTGGAAATATCCTGAGTTCAGATCTATGATCGAAAAGAATTTTTTGCTTCGTAAATGAGGCCATATTGAGTCTATTCTAGGTACTCGAGTTCTGCTTGTCTTGATTTTTTGGTTGACAGCTCTGTAATCTACAAGTGGTCTGAATGATCCATCTGGTTTTCTTTTCAGAAACATTGGTGATTCGTAAGTTGATGGTTGTCTTTTTAATACTCCTGCTTTTTCTAGTTCATCAATTTTCTTTAGCCATTCCATTCTTTCTTTATATGCCATTTTATAGTTTCTTCGAACTACTGGTTTATTATCTTTTAAATCTATATGAATGGGTTTAACTTTTGCTAAAGATAAATTTTTTGTAGAATGAGTGAAAATATCAACATAATTTTTTATTCCATCAATAACTTTTTGTTTTTGTTCATTTGTAATATTTTTAGAAATATTAACTTCTGTTCCTTCTGGATCATATAATTTGCTTTGTGTTACGCAAACTTTTTGTTGAGTTGGTTTTTGATCAACCATGTACTTTAATGTTCCTAGTACTTGATTTTTTCGTACTCTTTTTATTAAATTTGTTGGATTGAAAATTTTTAAAACTTCTTCGTTTTTGATAATCAAACCTGTTTTATTCACAAATTTTTCATTTTTCAAGAGTTCAGTGAATGGTGGTAATGTTTGTAGGTAAATTATTTCGTAAGGTTGAATAATATAGTCGTTAGTTGCTCGTACAAATGTTACTTGTTCTGAGTTATTGTTTGTTGAAGAGTTCTTCGGTATGGAAATTGAAATGATTTTATCACCACATGGTATCGAGAATTTGCTTGACGAAAAGTCTATTATGGCTTTATATTTTTCTAAAAAATCGTAGCCTATAATAACATTCTCAATTAGATCTTCTACGACATATGCTTTTATTGGAAATGAATGTCCTTTAAAAATAATTGGAATAGTTGCAATTCCTTTTATTTTGAGTTCAATTTCATTTGCAGCATATAAAACATCGTATGTTCGTTCTAATGGAACATTTTTCGCAAATTTCCAATGTATTAGTGTTGATTCTGCACCGCAATCTATTAATCCATAGGTATCTATACCTAATACGTTACATGGAAGGTATAAACGACATTGAATCTCGTTTTTTCCGGTTGGAGCAATGACTATAACATTCGGATTTTTTTGTAATGTCATACGTTTTTTTAAATTTCTGTAGGTTCATTATATGTTTTTGTTCACATAGTTCCCCTGCAACATCTCGTGTAAGTGCTGTAGGGGCACTCACGAGTTTTTTGGTGTTGCATTTTGCGTTGGATACGTAATTGCTGGAAATGTTGTTTGTGGATTTTGTACAACATTCTGGTTTTGCGTTGGAGTTGCGTTAAATGGCATAGCGTACATCATAGGCATGTTGTTATTGTAATTAGGATATTGTCCGTAGTTACTCCAGTTATTGTTTCTGAAATAACTTCGTTGAAATCTTGGATTTCCACGGTAATTATTTCCTCGATAATTTGTATTATGGAAATATTGGTTTTGGTAATTTTGAGGTGAAGGAAGAGTGGGATAATTACTTGAATTACCATTTTGGTTAAAATTATTAAAATTATTTCCATTATTATAGTTATTGTAATATCCTCGTCCTCGACTTGTTCCTCTAAAATTTTGTTGGATTTTATTTCCACGGTAATTTGAATTATTGTTTTGCCTGTTTTGTGATGTGTTATTACCATTATTAATTTTAGTGTTAGTAATTGCAGCTACAAGTTTTTTAACTTCTTGTGCTAGACTAGTTTCTTCTGAAGTTTCTTCATTTTTTGTGATGTTTTCTTCTTTATTTATTGCATTAATTTGTTTTTTGGATGATTTTAATTTTAACATTTCTGAATTAGCTTCTTGCATAGCTAGTTTATATGATTCTAACTGCGTTTTAATTTTTCTACTTCGATGGTAACAAGTGGATCTATGAGTGGTCTTGTTTTATCTTTACAGTATAGGATAATCATCGAATGCTTTGTATAAATCTGGAACTGTTTTTGGTCTCAGTTTCACAATATGTTCTCTTTCTTTTTCTCCGAGAGATCTATAGATATGATCTATTATCCTTTCGTCTGTTATACAAGGCTCTATCTCTTTTAAAGTTTTAGAGACAAATATGACAAAGTCTAGGAAATCATCATCTCCTTTATAAACTCGTTTATGGAGAGTTTCTCGTAATTGTGGAACTGTTTTTTTAAAGGATTCATACAATTTTGGTTTCAGTGATTCGTATGTTAGTATTGTAGGATCGTTCGCTAATATTTCGTTAAATATTAGTTGAGCGTTTCCGGTAAATGCAATTTTTATTTTTCTGAATTTTGTAGCATCATCTAGCCAGCCAAATGCTTCGCATTCGTTCTCGAATTGGGTTAAAAATGTTTTTATATTTTCTGAAGGTAAATTTGAAAATGTGGAAGGTCTGTTATTTCCATTGTTAATATTATTATTAGTATTAGCCATGTTTTCAGCTATTTCTCGTAATCTTTTTGTTAGAAGATTTGATTTGTAGTAAGCTTCTTCTGGAGATTTGGAAGGTGTATGGATGTATTCCGAAATTTGTGGAATTGTTTTGTTATGATTTTGAATGATTGTAGATGTTGATGTGTTTGGAGTATTTTCTTCTGAATCTGAAGAAATTTCGTTAGATTCTGGAAAGTATTCTGAATCGTCGAATGTTATTAAGGTATTATCGTCAAAAGAGGTTTCTGATATTTTTTGATTGGCTATTATTTTTGCAAGACGTTCTGAATTAGGTTTTATGGTTAGATCGTCAATATTAGTTTTATGAAGGAGAGAGTTAATAGGATGTTTAGGGTGAGTTTGGATAAAAAAACCTAGAGCAAGTTGTAACTCGGGTCTGTTTTTAACTTTAGGGAGAGGTAAATCACAAATGTTTAACCATACGTTTTTTAATTCACGATTGGTGAGAGTTGAGATCCAGTGAGTTTGGTTGAAACACTTTGAGTTAGGTGTATTAGCGTTATCGTTATCGAGATCTTCGTTGATCATAGGGTTAGTAAATGTTGTTGGACTCACAAGTTTTTGTTGTTGATTTTGTTGTAACAGTTTAACATATCTGCACCACGGTATCCTGACATCACGATCTTCAATCCTCAAGGTGATCGGAGATTTGGCGTGTTTTCTTCGGAAGACTTTGCTGCAGAGACGTCGTCTGTTGAATTTTGGATTGGATGGACTGGAAACTGGATTCTTTTTACTTGGAATTTTTACTGCACGTTAATTTTATTCTGCACGTTAATATATCTGCACGTTAATATCGGCACTTTAAGACGCTGTGTTTCTTTTTATTTAATAAAATTTTTATTTTTTTCACAAACTTTTTTGAAAATTATTTCGACTTTTTATCACAATTAGAAACACAATTTGTTTTGTTCGGGCGCCAATTATTCTGTGACGGTTATATATCGTAACAGAACAATGAATAACACAATTTAGTTTAAAAGGTGTATTAAACATAAACTTTATGAAAGATTAACAGTAATAAACATCAAGAATTAAAAGAAACGGTAAGGTAGTAACAAGGTAATCAAACGTGTAAAAAGAGTTAAGAGAATGAATTAGAATGATTTAGAATAGTACAAAACATAAGATTATATAGTAATCAAAAAGAGGAAGGTTCAGGCGAATTTACAAGGGGTTGGAGAAGGGTTTTGTTCTTATTGGTTAATAGAAATATATGTACAGTAAGTATGACCAATGGTCTCGTAAGAATATGACATAAAGTGGGTGTTCACAAATGAATTAGTAGAAATTAGTGTATATGCAAGATTGCAGAAATAGTATAAACAAAAGATGAGTTCATTGTTTATGAGTAAACACAGTAACTGTTTATGTAGGAAATGATGTCATCAAACAAGTCTTGACTTGAAGAAATGACGTGAGAGTTAATGAATGAGAAATAATAGGAAAATAGAGAGAAAGTAATGATGATGATGATATTTAATAATACGAAAATATTTCATATTATAGACGATACGAAAATATCGTTACACTTATCCACTCAAATAAAAACTATGACAAAACCCCAATAATTTGGACTAATACTGCCAAAATTGCTTTCAGTGAACTCAAGCAGGCGTTAGCAAATGATGCTCTTTTGGCGCATCCCGATGAGTCAAAACAACTCGTTTTGGCATCCGACGCTTCTAACCACGTGATATGGGTTACCCTCTATCAACACAGTGCAAAATTGCTAGAGCCTTTGGCATTTTTCTCCTGCAAATTATCAGACACTGAAAGCCGATATCTGACATACGACCGCAAATTACTCGCTGTTTTTGCAGAAGTGAAGTACTTCCACAACTTGGTCAAAGGGCGTGTTTTCTCCATCTATACAAACCACAAGCCCCTCACAACTGCCCTGTTTCAGGCGTGCGAGAAAGCTTCACCACGCCAGCAAAATCAACTTGAGTATATCACACATTTCACCACAGATATTTGCTAAAGCATAGGAGAGGACAAAATAGTTTCTGATTGTTTGTCACAAATATCAATCTCCTCCATTACCTCTCCCTCTGTTGTGCCCTACAATGAAATGGCCCTTAGCCAACAACATGACCCACAACTTGACCAATACCTCACAGACCCCAACTCTGCCATCATCCTTGAATCATTCAGAGTACCCAGACACACGTTACTCTTAACGTGCGACATGTCCACGGGGAAAAACAACCCTTTGTACCCGCACCATATCAGAGAACAATCTTCAATTTGATTCACGGGCTCTTGCACTCGAGTGGTTGGACAACTGCCCATCTGATCACTAATTGATTCATTTGGCCTGGCCTATGATTTGACTGCCTACGTTGGTTGAAAGAGTGCACCACATGCCAACAAGCTAAAATTGTAAGACACACCAAAGCCCCTCTCCAAGCTATCCACCCCACATATCGCTTAAAGGATGTGAACATCGATATCGTTGGTTCATTGCCAATGGTTAGCGGTCCTCGTCATTGTCCGACAATGATTGACTGTGCCACACAATGGCCTCACACCATCATGACGACGAATAATTCCACGGATTGAGTGGCAACACTCTTCATCCAACACTTGGTGTCCTCCTTTGGCATCCCTGAAACCATAACGACGGACCAGAGATGCCAGTTCAAAAGCACTCTATTCAACTCGGTTGCACGCAAGTTGGGAATCCACAAAATCTCAACTACGGCGTATCACCCCCAATCAAACAGCAAAATAGAGAGCTAGCATCAAACTCTCAAATCCACCATCATGGCCTGTGAGAACTCCAAAGACTCGCATGGAGAATGGGCAGCCGATTTGCCTCTCATTCTTCTCAGCCTAAGCTCGACGGTCATTTCTAACCTCGGTGTATCCCCAGACCAACTCATTTATGGTGAAGATCTCCGTCTTCCATCTGACTTCTTTGAAGATAGCCCACCAAGTGTTGTCACTCCCATCGATGGCACTAACCTACCACAACTCATTCATGAAAGTGCAAATGTGTTCACCCAACTCACCCACAACCACAGCAATTCTCCCTCATACGTCCCAGCTGATCTGAAAACAGCTCAAAACGTATGACTACGCTTATATACACCTTGTAAGGCACTTGATCCACCGTACTCTGGCCCCTATAAAGTTCTCTATCGTACGGATAAATGGTTTGAGATTGACATACAAGGATGACACACACGCGTATCAATCAATCGCCTAAAGTAAGCCTACATCTACACAGATATAGAAGCCGACTCAGATGACTCAACTTCCATCGATGATCCTTTGGGACTGACAGTTGACTTGTCATCTGATGTCGTCTTACCTAAAAACAACGACTCACCCCCAAGTGCCTCTCCCAAACCTTCGACGTTGTTTTCAAACGCAGATGACATGCGCAATTCTTCCCGATCATAAATACCCACGATAAAAATAAAAATCGCACCCCAAAGCGTTATCGAAGGAAACAACAGAATTGCACCGCATTGGACAGTCTCTTAGTCGAACAGCTGATGCTACGCTCGACGACAAACCGATTGTGATTTCCCTTCCCCTCCAACAATTATCCGAGTCGGCTCATGAAATGACAACAAGTCAAGCGTTGTAGACGACGACGTATTACGAAAATTGTTTCGTGGTGCCACCCAGTCGCATAAATACGACGCGTCTTCCTTCTCAGAAGACAAACTGGCCCCGCCTCTGAAACAAACTCATAATATTAACGTGCAACAAACAGCTGACACAACCGCATCTTTGCTTTTACTTACTAGACAAAAATAAACGGTGGTTATGATCAAGAAAACAAGTAAAATTTGTGTTCTAGAAACTCACTTTTATCTTGACATTCTCAGTTGTTATATACTCTTCATCAAATGCTGTCCAACAGGCCCTTTTAACTATATTTCACGTAGCGTAATAGACTGTTGAAATGTCCCAAAAGCGCCTATCCCCGGCATGTTTCAAATCTCATAGGATGAAGAAACAGCCCTTTTAAGTGCTACTTCTCCACCAACAGAGGGCAGTAACAGCGATGCTATGTCATCTCCTCGTGTAGACAACCATCACTCCCCCTCTCCCTCCTTCTCTCACACAATATCACCTGCTGACGTTGCCCGTCTCCCTCCTCCATGGCTACTGCCACCTCTCCACAGTGAAGCATATATCGCCTGTATCCTCCACGTCCAATCAAGTATCGGCATCACCTGTGACACTTACCACTGACAGACTTGCACAACAGGGTGCAAGCCGTAATTCTTCCAGAGTACCGCAACAGCGATTGACACTGAGGCAGAGGGTGAAAGCTTCTATCAGGGGTTGAGGCGTGCCCCTCCAACAGTACTGGTCCGCTCCTGGAGTAGTCGGCAGGGTCTCTGAAATCGTACAGCGCGGACTTGTCCATAGCTATCGGTCTTGTGTCTTTGTGCCAATACCCAGGAAGACTGCATACTCGTTAGAGATGCTGCCTCATGCTTGGACTGCTGTACAAATAAGCAATGCGAAGGTTCACTCCCGCACATTCACTGAAGTAGTACAGCGCATTCAATCTGAGGGACCTTCACCCGGTCCTAAACCGTCTTCCTTGACAGAACACCCCTCTGGGGAATTCCCCCTGCACAGAACAGTTAAACAGATTGAACTGTTTCCTTTTCAGAAGCGCCAAGAAAAGCGACTGCCACATTGGATACCAGTGGTTTCAAACTTCCATCTGCAGCAACTCAGCGGTCCCCCAACCATCGACTTCTAAAGTTGAGGAGGCATCAGAAGCCCCCAAAAAGGCACTGTTGGTCCCGCTACATCGCCCTCCGGTTTCACCAATTTCCAAGGAGCAGACCACTATGGACGTTGACCCTACTCTGTCCCCAACTGTCCATATCCCCCAACCCCTTCGTCAGTTCCTCAACGTGTACTTTCATTAGTACACGAAGAGGTCAAACTGACAGAACGTGCTGCAATTGATAACTCATCCATTATCGACTTAACGGCAACACCTTCGCCAGAAAATGTCCCCAAACTTCAGCTATCAACCTCTTGCGACAAGAGTCCCCCAGCTGATGATAAACCAGCAAAGCATCCTCATTTGGGCCATAAAGCAGTTGGTTGTTCCCGGTGCGAAGCACCCACTCTCAGTCTCTCCTATATAGAGCTCAAACAGGACAAAAGATGTAGCAAGTCCCATACCAGGCTTCCACATGGGAGCCTGCCCCAACAGTGGTACAGCCCCTGTATTGCAACTGGTTGTTCCTCCTATGTCGTAGAATCCAAAACTGCAGACTTGGGAGCAATTTACAGCCACTGTGATTGCAGCACATAATGCCCTGTCACTTGCCCTAGCGACAACACCGATGCCACTTCCCCAAGTTGTGATGCCTTCTCCAGGAATTCCAATTCCCCCACATCTACAACTCCTGGCACTGGTCTTCCCTCAGCCACTGGTTATGCCGCCTTTATTGGCGCCGTCTATAACCTATCCACCACCCCTCATCAGCATCCCCACATCACAACCCAGACCCCACTTATGAGATCACAAACTCGAGTACGTCCTACTCCCCAGCCACAATTGCCTCGTACACGCCCCTCCCATCCTACTCTCCTAGCCAACTTTGGTAAGCCCAAACTGTAAAGACCTGGCAATCCTCTTTTGTGAACGACATCCGTCAGCACAGTAGTGAACGCCGCGCCACACAATACTGGTGTGAAAGGTCATCGTAAGTTCTCCGGAAAATTACTAGGAGGAGAGTGGTGTGGTGACAGGTGGTCATTGACAAACGAGTGTGTATTACACACTCGTCGACCACCTAGTGGGCCAGTGGAGTAAAATCCACAAACTATGTCTTTGCCCTCACGGCTGTATATTTTGTCTATACAGCTAAACTTGTATACTTGGCTCGGCCTGCACACTCATCAACGAAGACGCAACTGAAAGACATTGGTGTTTGTGTAACGGCCAAAAGAGGTAGTAATGTACCTAATTAAGACCACTTTCGGGAGTACACCATACACGAAATATCACGAACTTAAAAAAGCAGTAATACTTCTAAATTATATTCACGTTTATCATCCACACACTATTGTGGACCTTAACATTAATTAGAGACTCAATAATATTTCAAACACATGAGAGATTTTACACATTTAATAAAACAATAATTTGTACATCACGGTACATATATCTACGTTAATATTTATACATATACAATCACAATTCAACAAGCAGACTATCTGTTCACCAGAGACTTCTACAAGAGAGGTTCCAGGTACTTAGAAGTAGCTGTCGAAGAACTGTTTAAGAACTGAACGAATATACTACTGAATAGAGGGATGATATACTCGTTCAGGGTATGAAAACGTATGTGTCGTATCGGTAAAGTGAAGTAGGGTGTTGTTATTATAGGGTTTTGCTGACTCGTCGAGTACTCAAGGGACAGGTACAACTAGGTCATAAATATACAGAAAGTATATTTGTATACATAAAATTAAATCCGGTTTATTTGGTGGTTGTTTACAAAGAGTTATAGGATGATAATTGTTGATAAATATCTACGTTTTTGTATTCAAAAATGAGTGAACGAATATGTTCGTCATTTCTAAAAATAGACGAAAATATACGTTACACAATTCTCCAGGGGGAACAAAAAAAAATTAGGAAAAAAAAATTTTCCAAAATCTATCCAACACATACAAATTTCTAAATAATTATGCATGATTAAAATTATGTCATGTAATGCGAGTATAAATATATATACTTAGAGTAAAATATTTACGAATATTGATTATGAGTAACAAATTTTTTCTTACATATATATAGGAAGTTAGTATATCACATTATTTTGCGTAATTTTTACAATGCAGTACTTTTTGTTAAGTTAGTACTATTTCGATGGGAGATTAATTTTAAATATATAATAATACACATTAACATAAATGATATTGTAATTAGCCACAATAAGAATATCCCATTAATAAACGTTAGATAATCATTAAAATTTTGGTCGGGTATTTGTAGTTCAATGGATTTAATTTTGTTCTCCAAGTCGTTAACTGGAACTGTATGAGGAACAAAATTTTTCCATTTGGGGTTATAGACCTTTGTCGTTGCCAGATCAATGGCAAGATCAAAAGGTTCTATAGAATCGGAAAAATATGTCCACAGAAGTGGTAAATGGTTTTTGATTTTGATAGTCTCTTCCAAAGATTCAGAGAGACAAGGGATTTCTATTGGGATAATTACTGTATTTTTATTATTTTCATCAATATTCTCAATTTGAATATGACAAGGCACATCCAGAATAAAAGTTCCGTGTGAATTATTATTTATTTTTAGTTTTTCGGATTTTTTTGTAAAGGAATTAGTTGCTATAAGGGAGTTAAAATTTACGATAGCAAATTTTGTGTGTCCCATAGGATGCACTAATGTTTGATTATTATTAAGATTACATTTAAATGAGCAGGATTGTAACAAGTTTGGATTTAAGTCTTGAAAGAAAAGATTCTTTGCACAGGAAGACAATTTATCACTTCCTCTCTTAGAAGGAAGGAAGCATAATGGTTTATCCGAGTTACAGTAATGGAGGTTAGTTCCACTAATATAACGTACGGAATTTGTTCTGATTTTGTGAGTAACCAGTGACGGTTCTTGATCCCAGCTACACAATTCATTAGAGTGACTTTTGAATGTGAGCGGAATGAAGTCATAAATTTTGTATTTAGAATCTAATTGTTTTAGGAGAATTTTAATTTCTAATTCTAAAGTATTTTTAAAGAAATTGCAGTTTACAAGTTCAGCATGATAATAATTTTGAATATCTTTAATAGGGATTGCTAGGTCAAGGCCTAGATTTTTCGTAATTTCTAAAAGTTTTAATATGTCATTTTCTAATATCTCTTTCGAAATAATTGAAGAAGGAATCATATGAGATTTACAAGATGTTAGGATATTTGATAATCTTAACGTGTTGATAAGATAGTTATCATAAAATCCTTGTATGTAATTTAGGGAGATTAGAAGTTCATGTTCTTCTAGCGAATTTTCCATAAAAGAATTTGTATGTGAAATAAATTTTGTCAGAAAATTATTTGTATGGTCAATGAAGCTATGCAGATTAGTAGACGTGTTTACTAACGCTGCATGCTCAGTTAACAGTTGATTTTTTATAGTATCGTATTCTTCTTTCAACGAGATTTCATTCGCCAAGAAGTTTTGTCCATCTCTAAAATTAATTACTCGACAGCAAATGCGTAGCGCATCTCCGAAGAAAGATCTAATCGGGGTGAATACGCTTCGTTTGCTTCGAATGGAAGATGGTGTCGAATAGAAATCTTGTATCATAGCGGTATTTTGTTCTTTCAGATTTGTAATAGCGTTTTTTAGACGTTTTGCCATTTCTGCATATTTGCAATTTTTCCAGGTTGTTTCGTTGCACAACCGGTGTTTAAAATTTGTTTCTAATAGTTTATCTGCTGATTCATGCGAGTCTAGTTTAATAGAGTAAATTATTGGGGCAGATTTCGAATATACGAAAATATTGTTTATTTCTTGAAAATAAGCGCCAGTTGATGCCGTCGTAATCCTATATGGGTCAGACGATGTTCTTTGCGCAATACTAGTCGAAGAAATAATTATTGCGAAATAGGAAAGTAGATTTGTATACATTTTCTGAAACAGAAAGAATGCAACGTCTAAGTTATTTACGAGAAAATGGATTATGCATTTTACTGATTTGTTTTGATATTCATTGGTTGGGGTAAGGGGGAAGACAAATTTTTCCGATGTCCAAGTTATGAATCTCAGTCAAATTGTTAATATAAAATTTACTAATTTTAATTTCTTTCGTCAGTATTCTGCTTTCATCAATTTGCGTTATTTTTCATGTATTTTTTCTAAAATTTTCGTTTTTTTTTCCGTATTTTCTTGCGTCCTTTTTCCGAGTTTCTGTGCGTGTTTAAATTTTGTGAGGTGCGGGTTTTTGTTCGGTGATTTGTTCAGTTCCTTTTTAATTTCTAAAAAAATAAATTTGCCGTTTCTTAACATGTCGATCGTGTATTTAAATGACCGAATGTTCGCCTCACACAGCAAAGTGGATGCTAATAAGACCTGGTTCATCGGAAGCCAGGTTCTCAGCAAGATCCATCCATTTCAGGACTGCCCGTGTGAGCCACGTCTTTTTTACACACTACATCGGCTGTTTTCATTGTTTTATCGGGTTTCCAGTGAGTCAAACAGGGAGATGTTCCTGAGTGAATTCGAGCCACATCGGGTGCCGGAGGAGATCATCGAGGAGGACCTAAACTACTGGAGTCATTTGGTAAGGTTTGTATGTTGCCCTAAGTGCGAAGGTTTTGCCAAACACCTGCTTTTCTCCCTTTGAGTATTTTACCCTCGTGTCATGATGGTCAAGTTAGGGTACGCGGGGATCAAGCTTGAGTTCCGCGGCAACCTTGATACTCAAGGAGTGGTTGGCCTGGGGATACTCTCTGGCCTGCTGATTGGTTTGCTCTGCGTTTTGCAGCAGACCAACACAGAGGTTACAGTGGAGTATGTCCACGTCGACCGTATTTACCTTACCGATTTTCTCATCGGTCCAGGCGGAGTCAGTACTGCTCGGTTCCTGAACCAGCATTAAAAACTTCGCCTGGATGTTTCGGTCTCTGTATCCCGTTTTCACATGATTCGGCATTACGATGCCATCGAGGGAAACCGTGCGATGTTGCTCTGCAGCGGATTAAAAAAAAAATTTTTGTTGCACAAATTTTACCTCGGTCAACAGATGAAAAAAGAAGAAAAAAACTTTTGCCTAAAGTGAGATCACTAAATTAAAAGAAGCAAAGAGAGAGAGTGAAAAGAAAAAAAGAGAAAAAAAAGGGGGGGAAGAGAGAGAAAGATCGTGATTGAAAAAACCGTTTGACTACGGGTAATATACTTTACACACAGTTACTTTGGTTTTTTCCGAGGGCGACCCCTTGGTTTGGATATGATTTGGGTTGGGATGGGATTTTCAAAGTTTTCGTCGTTTTCTTCTAATTTTTCTTCAGAATTTATTTCATTATTATTACGAGATTTATACGGAATTAATCGTCGTACATGAACTGTTTCGTCATACGCAGTTTTATCCTCCGTTTTAATACGAATTATGTACTTTAAATCCGTGACCTTAGTAACAATTTTATATGGTACGGTATATTTCATTTTACTTTTTGCGACGTTTTTTGATTGACGCAGCAAAACAAGGTCATTAGGTTTGAAGTCAATGATCTTGTGGTGTGCGTTACAGTGTTTCGCGTTTTTTTCCGATGCTTTTTCTACTAAGCTCGGCGTTTTTTCTCTCGTCTGAAGGAGATTTTCAATTTCTTCTTCACGAGTTGTTTTATTACCATCGTTTTCTGGTATTTCTGGTAAATGTACTTCTGGGTTGAAACCATGAAGTAGGTAAAATGGGGATTTATTATTTAAGTGTTCAATTGGACTTATGTTATATGCGAAAATAATTTTATTTATTGTTTCGATCCATTCTTTTTCGTTTGAATGGTCGTATTTTGACAATGATTTTTTTATTACTCCGTTGATCTTTTCAACAAGTCCTTGCGATTGGGGGAAATAAAACGAGGAGTAAATAATTTTAATATTATTCTCTTCACAGAATTTACAGACGGTTTCATTTGCAAAATGACCTCTGTTATCGCAAGAAATTTTTCCTGGGTAGCCATACGTATAACAAATAAATTTCAAATACTCAAAAACGCATTGAGCATTTGGGTTTTTTGTTGGACGTATGGTGTAGAAATTTGTGCTTTTGTCTACACCGACAAGCACGTACGAGTGTTCATACTCGGTGTTAAATTTCCCAATGAAATTGATCTCTAAATGTGAAAACGGTTTAGGGTTTTCGATTTCAATATGTTTGAGGTAGCCAGCCTCTTTTGGGGAATTTTTGTGCCATTTGACACTCATGACACGACAATACATATTCTGTTATTTTTTGTACCATATTTTTAAAGAAAAACTGATTTTTTATTTTATTTTTTGTTTTTTTAATTCCGAAATGACCTCCATACAACGGATCTGTAACGCCAGATACAGGTGTTGGTTCACAATTTGTTTCCTATTTTTGACGTTGACACTTTACGAAATATTTATTTGAGGAAAACCACAAATAAATATTTATAATAAAATAAAATAGACTTTATAAATTAAACTTGAATGTACTAGGTCTCCACTTCACTATAGTGGACCTTAACTTTGTTGAGAGATTAAGACTTCAATTAATTTTCAACGAAAATATTTTTATAAAATATAATAAATTTCATTTACAACACAAGATTAATAGAATTGAGCAAATGAGTTGACTACAATTAAAGAATTTACATAAAGTTAATGAACTGAACAAAATTGAAGAAGTGAACAGAATTAAAAGTTGAAGTGAACAAAGTTAAAATTGAAGTGAACATCATGTTCTTCAGAGTTTGAGTTTTTATAATTTAATTTCTACATGGTAAAAAGAAGAAATGGTAAGAACAAGTGGGATTAGTTTATTACAATTGGTTGTCAACAAAAAGAAGGAGAATTGACGTTTTCCAGTATTAGACAGATATTTCAACTAAGTTACACGTGTGTGACATTAGCTGAGGTCAGCCATAATTGTATTTTTGTAACAGAGACAATTTTCATCGAATTCAGACGATGCCATTTCCTGTTAGGTTTGTACAAGAAAAAGAAGAATAAAAAAAAGTGTGAGAAAATAAAAAATAAGACGAATGAATTCGTCTGTGTAAAAATATAGGCGGACATTTTAAAGAATGTTCGTCTATATTCGTTACACAATTCTCCGGGGGGATAAAAAAAAAGGGGAAAAAAAAAATTTTTTAACGTCCAATCATAATAAAGAAATCAAGAAAAGTAAAAAAAAATTTTTTCTATTATATAAGCTTAATAGTATTAGAAAGATTATACGAAATTCGCGAAAGTATATTAGTTTACTATAATACATCTTATAAACTAGTTTCGTCGTATTTCGTTAATTTTTGTATAATGCTAGAAGTTTGAGTAGGAGTAAATACTTTCTTAGGAAAATAAACAATTGAAATGATTATAAAAATAAGTATAATAGTTATGATTATAAGCCATAAGAGAAATATCATATTTATTAAGGTAAAGTTATCATCAAGGTCTATATTTGGGATTTTTAATTCAAATGATTTTATTTTATTTTCGAGTTGGTTTATTGGGGTTATATGGGGTACAAAGTTTTTCCAATTAGGGTTATACAATTTTTTTGTTGATAAGTCAAGAGCAATATCAAACGGTTCATCCGGATCTGAAAAGTAGGTCCAAGGGGATGGGTAAATGGTTTTCGATTTTAATAGAATCTTCCATCGAAGATGTAAGACAAGGGGTTTCTGTTGGTATAATCATAGTTTTTTCATTTTTTTGATTGATATCTTCAATTTGTATATGGCAAGGAACTTCTAGAATGAAAGTTCCAGGTAGGGAATTATTAATGTTTAATTTTTCCGAAGTTTTCGTGATAGAGTTCGTTGCAATGAGTGCATTGAAATTTATCACGGCAAATTTCGTATGTCCAATTGGGTGGACCAGAGTTTGATTGTTATTTTCAGAACATTTAAAAGAACAGGATTGTAATAAATTTCTGTTTAAGTTTTGGAAAAATAGATTTTTAGCACAAGAAGACAGTTTGTCGCTTCCTCGATTAGATGGAAGGTAACAAAGTGGCTTGTCTGGGTTACAGAAGTGGAGATTCGTTCCAGAGATATATCTCACAGTGTTTGATCGTATCTCATGGATTAGAATCGAGGCTTCTTGATCCCAGTTACATAGTTCATTAGAGTGACTTCTGAAAGTTAATGGAATGAAGTCAAACACTTCGTATTTGGAATTTAATTTTTTTAGTGGGATTTTAATTTCAATTTCTAAAGAGTCATTAAAAAAATTACAATTTACCAAATCTGCATGATAATAGTTTGATAAATCATGAAGTGGGATTGCTAGATCAAGATCTAGATTTTTAATTTTGCTTTGGAGTGAGAAAATATCTTTTTCCAAAATTATTTTAGATATTATAGTTGAGGGGATTATGTGGTTTTTACAAGAAGAAAGAATGTTAGACAAACGAAAGGTATTTACGAGATAATTGTTGTAAAAACCTTGTAGATAGTTTAGGGAAAGTAACAATTCATGTTCATCCAAAGAGTTTTGTTCAAATGAGTTAGTATGTTTAACAAATTCGGACATGTATTTATTTGTATGGGAAATAAAATTTTCTAAATTTGATGACGTATTCACAAGAGCCATATGTTCTTGGAATAGTTTATTTTTTATAATATCATATTCGTTTTTTAGAGATAATTTATTAGTCAGAAAATTTCTACCGTCTCTGAAATTTAAGACGCAGCAGCAAAATTTTAATGCATCACCAAAAAATGATCTAACTGGTGTGAATATACTTCTTTTGTTTCGAATTGATGAGGGGCTAGTGTAAAAGTCTTGCACGAGGGCAATATTTTGTTTTTTAAGGATATTAATTGAGTTTTTAAGTCGTTTAGCCATTTCTGCATATCTGCAGTTTTTCCATTCGGTATTTTTACATTCTTGGTGTTTGAATTTAGTTTCCAGAATTTTATCTGCTGATTCATAAAGATCAAGTTTCAGAAAGTATAGGATAGGTGCTGAGTTTGAGTATACATGAATATTATTGATTTCGCTAAAATAAGCTCCTGTTGATGCAGTGGTAATTCGATACGAATCCGCAGAGGTGCGTTGTGCTGATAAAGCAATGATTTTGACGTAAAGGATTACAGTAGCAAACAGCAAGAACATATTTCCTGAAACAAAGATAATATTGTATGTGGATCTAGTTTACTGCTGGATGAGAATACATTTTAGATAGCAGCTGCAATTTATGATACAGCTACGTTTCAATTTTTTCCAAGATTTCACACGGAATTAGTTTGTTTAGCAGATTATTTTTTTCATAGGCACTAAGTGGTAATTGTCAATGATTTTTTTAATATTAGTTCTACCTAATCTGTCGTACTTGGTTGGTTGTATACGTTTCAGTGGTAGTGTTTGTTAATTTCGAATTTGTTTTAAAATAAAAAGTTTTTTTCTATTTTTTATTTATTTTTTTTATGTTTTATTTTTCGCGATTTTTTTATTATTAATTTAATTTATTACCCATTTATTTCTGTTATTATTGTTTTTCGTTTTTTATTCGGTTTTTCAAGAAAAAAAAAATTATTTAAAAATGTCTTTATTCTTCAATTCGGTCGACGAGCGGGTGTTTGCAGCTACAGGGCGGATCGAGGCAAATGAGACGTGGACTTTCTCTCATATGCTGGGAAGTAAAGTGTCACACTACCAATCATGTGGCTGTTAATTCCAATTTTTCCTGGCTACACATCGGCTGTTTAATCTCGCATATATGTTTGCCGGGAAAACAGAAGTTGAAGAATTAGCATGTTCCTTTGCTCTACTTAGGCTTGGCGATGAGTCAATGCGACAGGACCAGTTTAGTTGAGAACATTTTGTTCCATTCAAAGTTGTAAGGTGGCTGAGGAAACTATTCGAAAATTGTTGTTCGAACTTAGATGCTTCTATCTGAGGTGTCTAAGTTTTGAATTTGGAACCACCGGGCTCCGATTAATACTCGGTGGTCAAGTTGATCACCGGGTTCATCGGGACCTGGGGGTATTGTCTGGCTTGTTCGTTGGATTAGTTTGCATATCGCAGTATTCCAACGAATACGTCAGAGTTAAAATCATTCATATCGATTCGTATATGCTAACGAGTCGAGTTATGAGTCCTGATGCCACCAAATTTTTGAAATTTTTCAACCAAACTTTTGGTCCTAGGCTAAATCTCTTGGTATCCGTAGAGGCGTTCGAGTTTGAGCGTCGCTATACTGCTACTGAGCGGAATAATGCAGTTGCTGCCAGAACAGGGTGGCAAATGCAAGAAGATTTGATATATACATTCCGTTCAGACTCAACAGCAGCGGATACTCGGGAGCCGAGCCAAAGGTATGTAGCCACCATTCGAACCGAGGATAAAGCCACCGAGTTGAACGACTCCTAATGTTCGATGCCGCCAACTACGAACAGCTCCAACGGCAGTGAAAATTTGGGCACATTCCTGGGGGCTATGCCGACCCTTGGGCCGATTTTATGCAGTAGGGTAAGTGAAAAAAAAAATTTACTATTTTTAAGATTTGTTTCATTAAATTTTCTGTTTTTTATAATTATTATTTTTTATTTATTTTTTTTTGGAATGGGAGAGAGAGAGAGGGGAGAGAAAAAAAAAGGGGAGAATCTTAACCTAAATTTAGGGACAGGTACTAGACTGTACACATCCCTGGTTTTCGTGTATTTTACGAGGGCGGCCCCTCGGTTTAGCTACGATTTGGGTTGGGGAAAGGTTTTCGGGTTTTTTATTATCGTCAATTCTTGACGTATATGGGATAAGTCGACGTACATGAACTGTTTCATCGTATGCTGTATTATCAGCATTTTTAATACGGATTGTATAATTTAATTCATTCAATTTTTTAATAACCTTGTGTGGTCCAGTGAACTTCATTTTATTTTTTGCTACGTTTTTAGATTGATGTAATAAAACTAGGTCATTGGGTTTAAATTCCATTGTTTTATGGTGTGCGTTATAATGTTTTGCATTTTTATCCGATGCTTTTTTTGCAAGATCGGGAATTTTTTCTCGTGTTTCGAGGAGAGTTTTAATTTCTTCCTCGCGAGGTTTTGTTGAATTAATATTATTTGGGATTTCGGGTAAATTAATTTTTGGGTTATATCCATGTAATAAATAAAATGGAGTTTTATTATTGAGGTGTTCAATGGGACTTGTATTATAGGCAAATACAATTTTTTTCAAAGTATCAAGCCATTCAGGTTCGTCAGATGGTTGATATTTCGTGAGTGATTTTTTTATTACACCGTTAATTTTTTCTACAAGTCCTTGAGTTTGGGGAGAATATTTCGATGAATACACTAAAGTAATATTATTTTCTTTACAAAATTTTTGGACGGCTTCATTGGCAAAATGAGCTCCGTTGTCACAAGAGATTTTTGATGGGGGACCATATGTATGGTTTATAAATTTTAATAATTTAATTACGCATACAGCGTTTGGGTTTGGAGTTGGACGAATAGTACAAAAATTTGTACTTTTGTCCACAGCTACGAGTACATAACCGTGTTCGTAGTCTGTATTAAGTTTTCCAATAAAATCAATCTCAATATGTGAGAAGGGTTTTGGATTTTCAATTGGTATATGTTTCAAATGGCCAATTTGTTGGGGGGAATATTGAGCCATTTGACATTCGTGACATGACATTACGTATTCAGTCACTTTTTTTGTCAAATTTTTAAAAAAGAATTGGGATTTTACTTTGTTTTTTGTTTTTTTAATTCCAAAATGTCCTCCGTGTAGGGGATCATCGTGTAATTTTTTTAAAATTTGTGGCACTAATTTTTCGGGAATAACAGTCACGGCTTCGTCGTAGGATGAAGTCGGGGTTGGTAATTTTTTTAAAATTTCGTTTTCATCTGTAAAATACAGTTGAATAGAACGATTTAATTTTTTTAATAAATTTTTATTCTTTTTAATTTCATTAAAATTTAATAAGGTGTGACGTCCGAAAACGAACGTACATCCCGAGTATAGGGAATGATATCACGATTCGAAGTATATCAATAAGTCTCGATCAATCGTAGAGTCGAAACCACAAACCAGCTCAAACAGTTAGGCCACCAGCCTACCAGCGATAGCTCCCTAGGCCTACGAAGTATATCGGGCGAATTTACGTATGTGGAATTAAATAAGTTGGCCGACCCATTATCACAGTGTATACTTTATTACAATTGAAAAGATTACTTACAGTTATGGTAACTACAATCAGGTCGTGCAGGTTATTCTTCACATCGCCACATGGTTCTCAAAGTTCGGTGAACCATCAAATCTCGATCGATTATTCGTTTTGAGTTCGAAGGAATAATATCGCGAGTTATTTAATTTCTACTACTGGCATTCACATTCGAAAATATCGGTGAAAACAATAAAAAGGTGGCTTGCTGCCGTATAAAGAGCTGTATTTGCCGTGAATAATATTTCGTATTCACGGCGGACTAAAAACGATCACGTCTAAAACGAGACTGACTGTTCACCTATTAGCCTAAAACGTGAACAGTCAAAGAGATTAGAAATAGTTCACCGATGATCGATATCTTATTATTACACGTCACCATATCGTTAAATAGTCATCGGTCGACGTGTTTTCATGTTTGTTAGATTTCGGGAATTTATTCCCGATGGGGAATCGGCGTATCTCTGGTTCACCTTATCACTATTACAAACTTAGAGTTCGTGAGCCGTTCCCTATCGTAATATTAACACAGTTGATGGTGACGTGAAGGGAAGGCTACGGGTAATTCAGATGTCACAACTCCCCCCCCCCAAATTTCGAAACGAGGGATCACCCGCAGCCTTCGAACATTTGGTAACTAGGCTGAAATAAAGTATATTAGGAAAAGCTGGTCCGATGATTAAAATATTATAAGATGTCGAGAAGAAAATTTATTCAATGAACGAGAACAAACGAAGGTAGATTAATAACTAAAGTTTAACGAATTAGAATACTTGGTAAAAGAAAGAAAGACAAAGAAGGAACAATATTACACTCGAACACACGGGCAAAAATGAGAGAAAGAGAAAAAAAAAAAATACGACTTGATACAATTGTATATACATATAGGAACTAACAGAAAGTAACAACGTAAAAAAGAATTTAATGTCTGCGATGTGTGTAAACGAAGTTTCTGTCACTTTTGTGTAACCTCTGGACGACGATCGATGAGAGGTACCGAAGAGAACAGATAGGTAGAGATTGAAAATACGATAGGGATCGAAAATCGTAGGAACGAGGGAGAGAGTGCCTTAACACCGACGATCGATAGAGTGTCTTTACAATTAGAACACTCGTCGAGGCAATTCGTATCTATGTCGGAACGTTTCATTATCCTTTACGAGAAAGATTTCGCCTCGTGTAGGTTCCCCTCGAACAGCCCTCAAGTATTTTCTGGCGAAGCTCGCCCCTAGTACCATCCTATTTGTATCGAGGTTCGGATGCCGTACTAGATAAAACGTTTCCTCGAATTCTATTCCGGTCCGACTGATTAGGTTCATTGTAATTACCTCGTTCGACTTCATCGTTTTCGGAGTTGACCAGTCGCATGTCCACGTCGCTCGGCTGACTAACGATAACTGCTGATTCGCTGAGATTACTTTCTTGTTCATATATGATACCGCTGCTCCTGTATCGAAACAGAGCATTTTCTCCTTTCCCGAAAATATTGTTTTTTCCAAGATGAAGGCCACGCAAAATACTTTTGGTATGATGGCCTTCATCTCCTTGACCGTCATGATCGGTACTTCGGTTTGCGGGCAATATTCGATTTCCTTCAGTAATTCCTCGGGAATCTCGTCAACCGGGACCGCCGGAGCCGAATCTTTCGATATATGGTCCAGTTCACCGACGTCTCGTTCTACTGGAAATACTGTTAATTCCTTAGACTCCCTTAATTTTTTTGGGATTTTATAAGACGCAAGACTCTTACCCTTTTCTCGTTCGGTATCCTTCGGTTCGCTTATCGACACTGTCTTGCTTGACGTTGGTCTTTGTCCGTCTTCTACGATCACGATCGGGGTCCTCTGAAATTTGTCGTCTTTTATTATATTTTCTTTTTTATTTTTATGGGTTTTCTTTTTCTTCTGTGGTTCGTTTTAGTCAGCTTTGTTTTTTTCTAATCTTCTTTTTACTGATAATTTATCCCCCTTTTTAAGTAAAGTTATTTTGATTTTCTCTTTTTGGGGATTTACCGGAATTCGGGGAATTAGGATATCGCACTTGGGGAGGGTTTTGGCAAAGTGTTGCGCGTTGTGGATGCTCACCTTGTTTAATTCGGTGTTCAACTGCGTTATTCGTTCCCGTAGTATCTCGATTTCTTCATTCTGCGACTTCACGATTTCTTCGAGGATTTCCATCCCTTGTAGGATTTGTCCTCGTTCTCTGTCCTCGCTATCGATGACTCTTTGGAGGAATTCGGCCTGTCCCTCTATCGCTCCCGCGGTGGCTTGATGGAATTCTGCTCTCTCTTTCTGCGCGTTTGATGTTACCGTTTGGTTGTGTGACGCGATTCTGAGTTGTTCTTTTAGGGATTTGAGGAACTGCTTGTTCTCACCAGAAATTTTGATAAATCGGGCCTTGACCCTTTCGGCGACAGCGGACGATTCAGGTAAGTTTTGCTCGGCCATTTCGACTAAATTAATACGAGAGGGCTTTTACTTTACGAGTCAACTATTTAATTATCTTATTACAAAATTTGTGTTGATGTACTTACGTATCGATATTCGTTTGACGATGATGGTAACGATAATAATTAATAAAAAAAAATCACCACATTAATTTTCGAATGAGAAACTGGTGTTTCACGCACTCACTTGTTTTCCGTTTGGTTGATCATTGTTTTGAGATCTGCGTTGTTGTTTGGTCATGATTCCTGACCACTCCCCCCCCCCAACCACGATGTCATCGATGAATTGATGATCATCGGTGAGTTGATCGGTCAATGACGCGATGTCATGGTTGTTGAACTTTGCGACGAAGGGTGTGACGTTGACGTAAGTGGAATTATCTTATTTTTGTGATTGAGTTATCTTGTATTTATCTTGATTAATTTACGTCGTTGATTGATGGGATTTATTTTGGAGATGTTTTTATATCGGTTTTAACGTAGTTTTTTGATTGTAGATGGATCTTATCGTTTAAATTCGTGTACATTCCGTTGGAGGATTTTCCCATCGGGCGTACAGACTCGATAACTTCCGTTTCCCTTCACCTCGATTATTTCGCAAGGGCCGACGAATTTTGGGTTGAGTTTTGATGATACTCCGATGGCTTTATCTGAAAGTGTGTGATTTTTGGTATAAATCATATCTCCAACCTTGAAATCGGTGAGATTTTTACTGTCGTTATTCTTCTTTCGCCTTAAGAGTGTTTTCTTTGTATTTTCTATGGCTTTTTCTAGGAGCATCTTATATTCTTCATGGGTTAATGGTATCGCTCTCCCTTCGTAATCGAATTTTACTCTTTCCATCAACGTTGCTGGTGGGAGCCCAGTTGTGGCGTGTTCGATATGATTTAGCCTACGCTCTATTTCATCGGTGCGTTGATACCAGTTGCTGTGTTGCGTTGGACATTTTATTCGAAGGACATCGCCGATGATTTTCATTCGTGTCTCGACTGGATTCGATGATGGCGTATACGGTGATGTAAACCTCGGCTGTATTTTTAATTGCTTCCAGTGATCGATCCAGTCTTTCGTGGTAAATTGACTTCCATTATCAGATAGGATCGTTTCAGGTTTACCGTATTTTTCAATAAAGCGATTCATCCTATCGATACAAACGTTTACCGAAGCTTTGCTTATCGTGTATAGCTTCGTAAACTTAGAGAAAACATCCATAATGACGAAGATTCGGTTTACGTTTCCACGTCCCGACGGTAATGGACCATACAGATCGATAGACAGCAGTTGACCAGGTTTATCAGCGAAGACCGATAGGAACGGGCCTGATAATGTCGTGTTTGTATTTTTCGATTTCTTACAGGTCTCGCAGGTCGAGCAGAACAGTTTGATTTCATATTTCGATCCCGGCCAGTCGAAGAATCGTCGCACCAATTCAAGTGTTTTCCGAGACCCAGGATGGGTGAACTCTTCATGGTAGAATTTGATCAGCAGTTCACGAGTTGATTCGGGGGCATAAATTCTTTTATCCCCATCGCGATTGGTGTAATAAACGATGCTATTTTCTTTTTCGACTCGTGGTGATTGTCTTTCGAGCTGACCCGTAATCTCTCTACTTTTCTTTTGTAGGTTTGACATGTTGTTCATTAGTGATGATATTGTGATTGCATTGTTATCATCAATCAACATTAATACGACCGGGAAATCGGCGTTTCGATATACTACAGCTTCGAGCGGAGAACAGTATCTGCTCAAGGCGTCCGCTGCAATGTTTTTACTCCCGGGTATATGTTCGGTGGCGGTTATCGAGAAGCTAGTAAGAAACGTTCTCCATCGTGCTACCCTTTGTGAAACATCGTCCTTTAAGCCTATGAGATACTGTAGGCATCTGCAATCAGTTCGTATTGGAACCTCGTGATCGGTAAGCATATACAAATTTTTCTTCATCGTATATATTATCGCTAACATTTCTTTTTTGAATGTAGGATAGTTCTTCTCGGACTTTTTTAGTAGTCTGCTTACCATCGACAGCACCTTTGGTTTTTCATCTTCGTCATCATCGATGAATTGAACAACTATCCCTGAGATGGCGAAATCAGACGCGTCCGTAATCACATAAAACGGGAGGTTCCAATTCGGATGTGACTGAAGCAGGCATTTAACCATTTCTGATTTTACTTTTTCGAATGCTTGCTGGTGATCATTTGTCCATTCAAATGTAGTATCGTTTTTTAACAGGCCACACAATGGAGCGATTATATCCCCGTATCTCGGAACGTGTCCTCGATAATAGTTAGCAACTCCGAGGAATGATTGAACTTCTCTTTTCGTCGTCGGAGCTCTAAAGTTGTGGATCGCCTCTGCTCGTTTCGGATCAGGTCGTATTCCATCAGCATCGATGACGAAACCTAAGTATCGAGCAGTATCTCGAAACCACGAACATTTTTCTAGTTTAAGCGTCATCTTGTATTTTACAAATCTCTCTAGAACTAACCGAATGTGTTCCAGGTGTTCGTCGTGTGTCCGAGAATGTACCAGAATATCGTCGACGTATACTGTAACACAGTGATCGAGACCCCTCAGGACAATTCTCATGGCCGCTACGAAGGCCTGCATCGCGTCCTTCAAGCCGAAGATTATTCGATTCAACACGTATGGTTTCCCTTGAAATCGAAAGGCGATGTATTTTCGGGATTCCGGAGCGAGAGGAATTTTTAGGAATCCCCACCTTGCGTCGAGCTTCGTGAAGACTCGCATCTCGGATAAACTTAACTTTATCGTCTCGATCGGTGGGACTGTGTCTCCTCTCGTGCCCCTATACTGATTTATTTTCCGAGCATCGAGGCAAGGGCGAATATCACCGTTCTCTTTCTTCGTATATGTTATCGGTGAGAAATATTCGCTTGATTCGGGGCTTATGATTCCTTGCTTCTCCCAGTCGTCGAATAATTCTTTTACTTTCGGGATCCAAGCCTTTGGAATTATCCTCTCTTTCTCGTCCATCTTCTTTGTATTCGGGGACATATTTAAGGTGTGAGTGTACGCTGCGCATCTACCGATCCTCTCAGCGAAGGCTTCGTGGTTTTCTCGCAAAACGTCACCGAATCTTTGAGCTATTTTATTTGATACCTCCAATTCCTTCAATATCTTCTCGATTTTGTTTTCAATCTCGAATGGAGTTTTGTCCGTTGGTCCGATGTTGAGAATAGGTTCAACGGCACCAAATTGGACTCCAGGTATTTCAATTCGTTTCGATTTATTTCGTGGATCTACAAAATCGACCAACCGATATCTTACACTAGGTCTTCCATCGTGTTCATAGAGGAATTCTCGACCTAGTATGATCGGTGCATTCAGACTCTTATTTATGTGGAGCGTCGTTGTCATTTCGATGTCGTCCCCTTGCTTATCGACCATTATGAATCGTAAGTTTATCGATCCATAAACTCGTATAGCGGGTTTTCCGACAGCGTAACCGACTTTCTGTGTCGGGCAGTTCACATGCATGAGATATAGGTCTGGGTTGTGTTTTTCCAAGAATTGAAGGAATTTCTCGGTTATCCAGCTATATGGAGAACCTTGATCAATGTATGTTCTATAAACGTTTCTCGCCTTGCCCATAATACTATTTATTATAAAGGGCGGAAACCACGGCCTTGTATCGACGAAGTTACTCTCGGAATCGACCTCTTCTGGGTCCGATTCGACGTCATCCATGATGTGAAAACAAAACGTTCCATATGGATCTTCTTCGTCTGTTTGCTGAGGGTCGTCTGTTCCCAATTGCTCGATCTCATCACATTGGTCGCGATCATCGTATCCTGAAATCAGGTTGACGTTGGGACTTATTTCGTTGTCCTTTCGATCAACGTGGTCTGCAATTAAAGACGCCAGATTCTCGTCAATTAGGTGTGTCTCTTCTTTATTATAACGGCGTGGGACGGCATAAATAGACCTTTCGTCCCCCGAGACGACTATCTTATCTTTATTCTCGTTTTCGTACTTTCGAGTAAAGATCCTCTCGATGTCGAGAATGTACACGTCCTTGAAATCGGACTTAAAGTTCCAAATTCGGCTGTTGAATCTCCGGAGTCGAGATCTATAGAACTGGTTGTCCATTCTCATCGGATCTGGCGAGATTGTCGTGACGATTACTTTCTCCACTCGACGTTTTCGGAGCAATTCGTCGAGGAGGTATCGGAGTTTTGAGATGATTGTGTCTTCGTCTGCGTCTGGATTGAGGATGAGTTCTTCTCCAAAACCGATGATTATACGGGTGTTTTCTTTTGCTGCCTTTCGTATAATTTCTAGGAATGGGCTCAACCGATTTATTTTCTCGAAGCCTGCTGTCTTATCGATACTGAGGTTTTGGGCGCTCGATAGACCGCTGTTTCTCAACCAGCTCAAGATAGTTGCGTCACCGAAGACTTGATAAGTCTTCCATTCTGGTATTACGAATTCGTTTTTCATTACCATTGTCGGTCTGTTTTTATCGAATTTTTCGATGGGGCGTCCTATGCGACCGACCATAGGCGCCTTCTTCAGTTTCCCTGATTCTGATGGGGAACTTCATCGGGAATATATGAATTTGCGTACTTTTGATCACCGATGTTTAATACTGGTTGTTGCTTTACCTGCTTGCTTACACTTCCAGCATTCTCTTCGTGGAACAAGCTATGTAAGTACTCGAGTTTCGTTGAGAATTCAACCAAATTTGCGACGTCGGATTCGAGTATTCGATCTCTATACGGCATCGGTATTTTCTTCACCAGGATTCCATATATGGTCTGGATATCTTCGCCACACTCAAGTAGTCGAGTATATATGTGTATCGCATAGTCGGCCACCGAATCGTATTTTCTCGAGTCGTACTGTCCATCTCGAATCGCTTTGTACTTGGGCCTGCTTTCTCGATTTATTCCAATAGACGGTCACGAAGTGATCTCGAGCTTGTTGATAGCCCCAATTTTCTCGATAAACTGCTCCTCCGGGGAACTTATTCACGTCCATCATCTTCCCGAAGACTCTGCCTAGCTGCTCATCGTCTTGATCTAGATCCTCGACAATGCTCTCGAATTCCCTAAGGAATTCTTCTGGGGTCCGGTGGTCTCTATGTCCAGTATACGCCGGCATTCTCGAAGGATCGAACAATCTCGATGTTTTCTGCAACGGCGCTACTCTCGAGAATGTTTGATTTCCCGTAGTTTCACGGCGTCTACGTACCGGTGTTCGTTCTCTTTGATTTGGCAAATATGTAGGAACCGTTGTGTCTTTCAGGTGTCTCATAATCGTCGGGGGTGGCGTCTCTGGTCTGAGACCGACTGGAAAGTTTGATGTCTCCTTCCGAGTAGTTTGTGATATCGGGTCTCTTGAGATTGGTAGTCGATCGATTTTCCTTTCGAAATAGTCGAACTGCTCTCTAATCTGGGATTTTGTTTCTAAGCTCAGTAATTTTATTTGTTCAAGGATTTCCCTGGAACTCGGGCTTTGTTCTCTTCTTTTAATAGCACTTACCATTGTCGAACTTGCTACTGGTTTTCGAGCAGTCTCTACCTGGCTCTGTGGGATCGTAACCTCTTCATCTTCTTTGGGCGGTGTTTTCTCATCATCGATTGGTATATACAACGAATCATTGTAGAACTGTGCGTCCTCGAAGTCAACTTTCTTTTTTGTTTGATCCATTTCGATCTCATCTATCCTCTCGCGTATCTTCGATGTTGAAGGGTTCTCGAAGGATTTTCGTTTTGAAATCTCTCTCTCGAGAGCCTTAACTCGATCCTCGAATTCGCTGTTCTTTTCGGCTACTTTAACGGCACGTAATTCTGCTGCCTTCCTTTTCTTTTCGCTTTTCTCGAACATCGAATCTCGTACAACACATTCCCTGCGATATCGAGCAGTACTTTCGGATTGTCGGAGATAGAGGTTTTTGTAAAACTCAACCGGGTCGGTTCCCTTGGGTGGTTCGGGTACCTTATTCGAATCAAAGGCCCATAGATTTTTCAACGTTTCTTCTTCCTCCATAATGGCGGATCCCTTAGTCACGTTCACTTCGTCTTCACCCATTACGATTTCTCGAGTGTTCGTCACCTCGTCCCTACTTCGTCTTCTCAGGTGGTCGGGGGTGTCAAAGGGGTTGGGGTTTTCGTCATCCCCAATACCGTCCATCTCGGACGAAATCTGCTGGCCTAAGTTTAGTAAAAAAAAAGGCTAATGTTTCCCCTAACTACATCGATACGTATTATCCTAACAGACTAGCAATCGATGTCTATGGCTCTGCTCGTCGATATACCTGGAACAGGGGGGATTTACGGCTCAGCTATTACTAACAAGCATATCGACTTAATTAATTAATGGGTAGGTCATACTTTTAGGGGAATCTTCCGGAAGTATAGTATCGAAAATATTTCTAGAATCCCTAAATTATAATGTATGTTACGAATTGGACCAAGATCCATAACATAGGGCAGATGAAAAAATCGATTTAGACTTAATTACTTTACTTTAAAGTTGGTACGTCGTAAGTACGATTACGGGAATACGGGTGGCTTTTAATTTAGCCTATCTTTTTATTTTATTTCAATACACACCCGTACGATGTTATTTTAGTCTGTTAAGAGTGGTTAAAAGACAGTTTGTCGAACAATAAAATACTGGGCCACTAAAAGCGACGTACAATAGTTAGGTTAACTACGATAACTATTTTCTACGGCACACTGCCGATAAAATGCTAAGATCAAAACATGATCGGTAGGCTTAGGGCCAAAGCAAATGACTGTAACGACTAACAGTCTTGAACATATATTTATTAAGGAAGCTTACGCCTCGAACGGGACATTATTTATCACACTAATAATCGAATTAAACACGAGGGACCTAATCCTCGAACACCAGGTTGTTTTAGTAGTTACGTTAAATTTATTATTTTTATTGAATTTAGGTTGACACGCTTCGTAAGGCATAGAGCTAAACGCTGAAGTCGATGTGGCTTTCACTGCAGTTTACTTGCTGCATTTGCGTCTTAGAATGGAGAAAAACTTCCTCCAATTAGTACACGTGGGAATCAGATGCCCAACAAAAATAAAAGATGGCCGTGGCAAACACGGCCAGTCAACGGTCGCCAGACACTTTTGGTAAATTTGGATAGTGCCAATCCCAATATGAACAGGTTGATCAGACCTATCCAGCTTAAAGGATCGCTCTAACGATCATGCTGAGCAACAAACCGATCGGATGGGTTTTAACAAAACTCAGATGGCGGACTTTGTTTCTTCTCGTACGATCTTTCTACTCTTATTGATAGGATATGGTAAAAAAAGGAAACCCGAAAAAAAAAAATGAAAGGAGGAACGGAAATAATTTTGGACGGGTGGTTCGAGAACATGATCGAAAGAAGGAGGTACACTCTTCACATTCATCGATATACACCCGCGTAAACTACAGTACCGAGTAGCAATACGGATCTACGAATAACATGAGGTTGTATATGTCCGCATGTGAAGGTTTTAGATTAAGAATGGACGATTCTCGAATTACACCCTCATAACGGACGGAATTAACATTAGGATGGAAGGTTGTGGATAAGGCGTTTGCATTAGGCTCGGCCACTGAACTCGAAAGACAAGTCGATCAAGTCCTGTCACGGTCGCCAAGTAAAACGTAGATGTGACGTCCGAAAACGAACGTACATCCCGAGTATAGGGAATGATATCACGATTCGAAGTATATCAATAAGTCTCGATCAATCGTAGAGTCGAAACCACAAACCAGCTCAAACAGTTAGGCCACCAGCCTACCAGCGATAGCTCCCTAGGCCTACGAAGTATATCGGGCGAATTTACGTATGTGGAATTAAATAAGTTGGCCGACCCATTATCACAGTGTATACTTTATTACAATTGAAAAGATTACTTACAGTTATGGTAACTACAATCAGGTCGTGCAGGTTATTCTTCACATCGCCACATGGTTCTCGAAGTTCGGTGAACCATCAAATCTCGATCGATTATTCGTTTTGAGTTCGAAGGAATAATATCGCGAGTTATTTAATTTCTACTACTGGCATTCACATTCGAAAATATCGGTGAAAACAATAAAAAGGTGGCTTGCTGCCGTATAAAGAGCTGTATTTGCCGTGAATAATATTTCGTATTCACGGCGGACTAAAAACGATCACGTCTAAAACAAGACTGACTGTTCACCTATTAGCCTAAAACGTGAACAGTCAAAGAGATTAGAAATAGTTCACCGATGATCGATATCTTATTATTACACGTCACCATATCGTTAAATAGTCATCGGTCGACGTGTTTTCATGTTTGTTAGATTTCGGGAATTTATTCCCGATGGGGAATCGGCGTATCTCTGGTTCACCTTATCACTATTACAAACTTAGAGTTCGTGAGCCGTTCCCTATCGTAATATTAACACAGTTGATGGTGACGTGAAGGGAAGGCTACGGGTAATTCAGATGTCACAAAGGAAATAACATTTTTCCAATGCGGATCATTTTCCTGCATGGATTTTAAATTTTGGGGTAATTCAATTGGTGTCTCTTTGGGTTTTTGGGAAGTTTTAGAAGAATTTTCAATTTGATCCATTTGATCTTCCTCAGTAATATTTGAGACTGGGTTTAATAGTTTTTTTTCATTGGGAGTTTTTTTAGAAATTTCGACATTTTTGTCGTAGGTATTTTTTGTGTCTTCTTTTGAAGAGGCACGGGTTATTACGTTTGTTGTAATATTGTTTGGAAGATTTGGGCAATTTGGGGAATGTGTGATATTGTTGGCCAAAGCCGGTTCTATCACTTGATAAACTGGGAAGGATGAGTTGGGTAAAGGAGGGTAGGAGGATTGGTTCGTATAAAACCATGTATTCTGATTTGGAGAAAACGCAGAATAGTAGGGTACCATTTGGGAGTTTTGGGGAGTGTTAATGGGATTGTTATTTGGGTAAGTATTTTCAATTCTTTGTATCATACAAAGATTTTTAATTACATTAGTATTTTTTTCTGGTTCAGCCAGTGAATATTTTTTTTCTACTAAAAATTCTCCTTGTTCAAATATTATTTTGTCTGGTTTGTCATGGGGACGAGATAACATGTCTGCCATGCAATTATTTTTTCCAGCGATATGTTTAATTTTAAAACTATATTCATTTAATTTGGAGATTAATCGAATTAGCCTGGGGCTTGGGGTATTAAATCTTTGATGGTAGATCAAAGGTTTGTGGTCCGTGTATACTGTAAAGCGGAGGCTTAACAGATATCCACGAAAATGTGCCAGTGCATTAGTAATTGCCATCATTTCGAGATCGAATGAGCACAATTTAGCATGGGCTGGTTGGACTATTTCTGAGAAATAGCCAACTGGGTGTTTATGTTTTGTTTCGGGATTAGTTTGGAGCAATACTGCACCAAGAGCAATTTTTGAAGCATCGACCTCAACACAGGTTTCGAGCTTTGGGTCATAAATCGCCAAAACAGGTTTTGTAATCATAAATTCTTTTAATTTTTCGAAAATTTCTAGATGTTCCGAAGTTAATTTAATTCGGGCATTCGATTTGCTGTCTGTTCCTCTTAGCAAGTCGGTAAGGGGAGCAAAGATTTTTGCTAAATTGGGGATTAATTTTCTATGGTAATTTATTGAACCAAGAAATGCTCTTAATTGTTTTAATGTATTTGGGGCATTTAAATTTTTTATGGCTTCTATGTTTTTATTTAGGGGGGACAGTTCGTTAAATCGAACAGTATGCCCTAGAATTTCAATTTCATTCATAAAAAATTGACATTTTGGTGTTTTAATTTTTAAATTTCTGTTTTTTAGTCTCTTAAGGACTTCAGAAGTATTTTCAAGGCATTCCTCGAAGGTTTCACCAAATATACAAATATCATCTAAATAACAAATCATTTTTTTCCACAGAATATCGTGGAATATATCATCCATAATAGTTTGGAAGATTGAAGGGGAAATACTTAAGCCTATTGGGGTAGAGTTGTAAACGTATCCAATTCCGTCTACATTAATTCCAGTATACGCTTTAGATTCTTCATCTAAAGGTATTTGTAAATATCCGCTATTTAAATCAATAGTGGAAAAAAATTTTTTATTTCGGAGCCGAGGCCAAATTACGTCTATCGAGGGGACACGGTTGTTATCCATAACAATTCGTTCGTTTAACCTACGATAGTCTACAAGAACTCGGTATACTCTGTCGGGTTTTTTCTTAACAAATATAGGGGATTCAAATTTTGATTTTTGTTTTCGAAGAACTCCTGCTATTACTAAATCGTCGATTAGTTTATGCAGAGCTTTGTGTTCAACATGTGAAAATTTAAAATTTTTGCACCTTAATGGTGAATAATCATCTAATTCAACATGTTGGGGCGGTACATCCGCAATTGTTACTTGGTCAGTTTTTCCCGTAAAAATTTCAATATATTCATTTATGGCTTTAAATGCCTTTTGTTTTTGTTCCCTTTTTAAATTTGGGTTTATTGGAATAGTATTTCCATGATTATCTTTAAGGATAGAATCCTCTTTGACAGTTTCGATTTTGCAAATATCAAAATCTTCGTCGTCATCAACGATAAATTTTTCAAGGTATTCACCTTGAGTTATTTCGCGTGTCCTATCACCGTAGTTAAAGGCCATCACGGTATCATCTTGAATACTTAAATAAAAATCAGTTAGGTATTCAGTTGATTCATTTTCAACAAATGACATATTTTCGGGAAGAGTTGCGATTACCATGTCGCTTTTGGGCTTAATATAAAATGTTTGGGGAGAAAATAATTTTATTGGTTTCTTAAGACCATATATTCCTTTCTTAATAATTAAATCATTGTGGCATTGGGGCATATCAAAACTTCGCTCTTCGATGCCGCAGGGCAAAGTGAATTTATTTTTATTGAAATCAATTTTTGCTTTGTGGGTTGATAAGAAATCATAACCCAGTATGACCGGTTCCACCAAGTTTCGGACTACATATACAGGATGTGGATAAACACAATGATCGATGGAGAATGTCACATTGGTTATCCCCTTGACCTCTAAAGGTTGATTGCCTGCTCCACGGAATCTGACAGTGGTTGGGTAGATTATTTCTTTAGAATTGACTTTTTTTAAAACATTTTCATCAACAATAGTTTGTTCTGAACCAGGGTCTACTAAGCTAAGAATTTGTTTTCCGTTTATGGAAAATGGAAAGTGGAATTTGCATTCGGCTATGCGCTTAGCCTTATTCGGAAATTCTCCTTCAGCTACACAGTTAGCTGTTTTTGACCTTTCGTTCGTGGCATCCCTTACAGTTGATAAATCAGCTGCAAGGGGGAAACTTAGTTTTTTAAGCAAGTGTTTTGACATACCGAGGGGGAGGGAGTTTGTATTTGGGGATTGGGGACAGTCTGCGAATACATCAAAGGAGCCGGAGCAGTTTGTGTATTAGCAGTTACAAAATTTTGTTGGGGAAATTGGGGTTGGGGGTTATTTGGGTAGTAATTATTATTTGGATAGTTATTATTTTGGTAATTAGGAGTAAAATTTTGGTTCCTAAAATTATTATTATATCCATTATAATTATTTCGATATTGGTTATTATTATTATTCCATCGAAAATTAGGATTATAATTTTTCCCTCTATAGTTTGGGTTTCGATTGTATTGGAAATTGTTTTGATTATTATTCCAATTATTATTTTGGTTATAATTTCTGTTTTGATTATTATTATAATTCCTGTTTGAATTATAGTTTTGGTTATTATTATAACTCTGATTTTGATTAGAATTCTGATTTTGGTTAGAATTCTGATTTTGGTTAGAATTTTGTTCATTATTATAATTAATATTTCGGTTCTGATTATTATTTTGATTCGAATTTTGGGAATTTTTATTTTTATTAGGATTATTAATATTACCTTTATTTTGGTTTTTATTCATATTTGTTATAGCAGCAGAAATTTTTTCGAGTTCCGATTTTAAATCAGGATCTGTAGAAACATTGTTCACTGATTTTTTTTCTGAACTAGTTTTTCCAGCTTGTAATTCCTTTATTAATTTTTCCATTTCCGCCATCTTGGCACGCAAGAAGGGGTCGGAATGTCCATAAAATTTATCCTTATAATCTAAGTAATTTGAGAAAGCCTTATCTAGTTGGGCTAGAGTTAGCGGTTTTTCCCTTATTAGGAAATCTTTTTCTTTTTCCGGAAGATTGGAAATAATTTTTTCGATAATTTTTTCTTCCGTAATATCAGGTTCAATTCTTTTTAAAATTTTGGAGACAAAGATCATATATTCAAGGAAATCTGTTTCACCTTTGTATTTTCTTTCATACAAAAGTTCTTGTAATTGAGGTTTAGTTCGGGTAAAAGTTTCAATAATTTTAGGTTTGGTATTAGCCCATGTGGTACAGTCCTCATGGTCTAGAATTTTATCTTCGAACATTGTTTTAGCTGTGCCGGAGAATGCAATTTTAATTTTTTTAAATTTCATAGTGTCGTCCCAATTAAATCCTTCTGCCTCATTTTCAAAGCTTTTCAGAAAAGAAATAATATCTTCTCCTGCAGCATGGGCATAGGTAGTAGGGCGAACATTTACTGCAACAGCCATTTCTAAATTTTCGGAGTTAGTATCAAAATTTATAGGAGGATTTTCGAAATTATTATTATTTTCTACTGCGGGTATTACAGTAGTTTGAATTGGATTTACACTACGAGGGAGAAGACTCTCGAATGTAGGTAAGGGAATTTTATCTTCTTCACTAAGAGTAGTGAGAGAAAAGTTTTGAGGTAAGGTTTGTTTAATTACAGTGGTCTTAGATTGTGATATAGTTTGAATTGTTTTCAGATTTGTTTGGAGAAGAGTATTTAACTCGTCTACCTTATGTTGTGTATTTTCCCTGAATTTTATTACAGTGGAGTGTAATTTTTCAAAGTTTTCCTTTATAGGAGTTGAACTATTAGAAGAAGAAGGTTCAAAATTTCTTCTTACAGGGGGTTTATCAAGTTCTTGTATTTTTTCACAAGTTTTTCGTTGAGATTTTGGGGGAGTTTTTAATAATATTTTAATATAATCTGGAGTTAAAAGATTTTTTAATTCTTTACTTAGTTTTGTAGTTAGGTAGATATTCTTTTGGGCTTTTGGTCTATATATTAAATTTAAATCTAATTCTAAGTTTAAATTTTCACAAACATTAATTAATTCACGATTTGTGGCAGTACAAAGCCAGTGATTTTTAGGTAAACTAGGATAGTTAGGCTCAGTTAAGCTGTTCCAATCTTCGTTTTGCATAAAAATTTCGGAAATTCACAATTTTAAAAATTTAATAAAAAAATAAAATTTTGGGAAAATAAATATTAATTAAATTTACTTTCTTTTATCTGGTACAGGTTCCAGTGATGATTTGTTGGTTCGACGTCGTCTTCTTCGGGGCTGGAGGTTGAAGCCAAAATTTTTGTAAATTTTTTGTATATTATTTTTTTTGTAATAAATTTTTGTACAGGTAGTCTCTCTGATCTTTTTCCACTCGCAGTAATTCTGTACTAGCTTTTTCCCAAGAGCGCGCCTTACGCTTTTCTCAAGGTACTTTCACTTTCGAGTTTACAGATCAAAGTACTTCGGATCAGATTGACTTACCATGTATTTGCAGCAGCACCGTTGGATTGGATCCTGGAGACTTCGTCGTTTGGTTTGATTTTTAGAGAATATCGTTTTATTGTGTCAAAATAATTATGAACACAATTAATTTTATTTATTTCTGACGTAAACACTTCGTCAGTAAAAA
>WOFM01000347.1:45275-237124 GCA_011428145.1 Ericerus pela
TAATTTGGCCTACAGTTTTCCTCTTATAAGGAAAGAATAAATAATTCAGTTGCCACAATTGGAAGAATTTAAGTCAAATATTGCTTTGGTTTTTAATTTGCATGTACATATCAGGTGTTTTAATGAGTATAAGATTTAGTAACAAAATACTGACTCTTTTCCTCTGTTTTTTATTTCTCAGCTTGAGCACCACGATATTCTTTGCAATATTGTTATAAAGTATTTTGTTAAATAATAGTAGGTATCCAACGCCACCATCTGTTTGTCAGCTTTTCATTTGGTACTACAAAAATAAAGGTATGAAATCATATGCTATTGAATAATTTTATTCCTTAATTTTCTGATAATTTTTATATGAACTAAAATTTTTAAGTTATACTCCCCTCTAATAATCATTTTAGGAATCAATGGTTATGGGGGATTGAAACATTAATTGATAGAAATATAAAGATCTCACTACAAACACTAAAACATATAACACTTTATTCACTCAGACAAGCTATCAGTGGTTTATGTTAAGAGTGGAGTTAATATGTCAAGTCCACCACAATTATCAAATACTTATCTCTAATTGAATGAAAGATTATTTTTAGAAAATTTTTTATTAAAATTCAAAGTTGAAAAATTTTTACAATTAATTTTTGTTTTATACAAAGCTAACCTCTAAAGCATTTTATGAATTTTTTAGGAAAAAATTTGAAGAAAAGTATTCCAAAAAAATTATTAAAGTGTATCCAGAGTGTTATGGATCAGAACCTGGAGATCTGGATTTGAGCTGCAAATATCAGAGAGGGTAATAAGACATTAGTTGTTGTTAAACCACTGGTTTTGGTAAAGAGGATTAATTTTGGTGAATAATGGATTTTCTTTTGTGCCTCTTAGCATATTTGTACCAAGTTGGTTGTAGTGAAAATGAGTAACAAATATTCTTATACGTTTTAGTTTTTACTTCATTAAGTGTTTTATTGAGGTAAGCATTATTATATTGGAATAAATTTTCGTATTAAATTATTGGTATTTGGAATTATGAAACATTTTATTGAAATATATTAAAAATATTCATATCAAAAGTCGATATGAGAATGTGGTAATATAAATGTGAAATACCTTGTCGTGAGAAATATTCACACACAGAAGGTTTCCAACAGCATTGCATGTTCTGCGACTTCGTACATCAAAGTACAGGAGAGCCAAATCCAAGGCAAACATTGGCAATTTTTTGCCTGTTTCGAGAGTTTATATAGTGGATTTGGCATACACACAGACACACATATGTACTATGTATATGTGTTATAGAAAGTACATAATTTCTTATTCATTGCTATGGCAATTGATAAGAAATGACATAATATGTTCGTGTACCAGTCCGAGATATTGCCGAGATATTTATCTATAATATTGTCATCGGCCAAACATTGTATTTTAAGTATGTGCAAGTAAGAACATATGAACAAACAAAGTGTCTATATGATTTTGAATGTAATGTATTTGATAAGGAATGATGTCATGCATATGAGATGTACAGTACCCGCAATAAATATTGATTAAAATGTATTTTGAGGATAATTATTGGTAGGTTTCATTGTGGGTGTTCTCATCTGAGTTCTAGAAACTCCAAATTCTTTGTATTCTTCTACATCAGGGTTTTTGGTTAACATTTGAATAAGTTTGAAGGGTATTTGTTCTCACAGGCATTAATTTTTTGAATAAAACCACCCTCTCCTATACACTATCTATCTATCATTCCCCTTCCATCACTGTTTATATTTATTAAGTTCCTTTTACCAATGAGAAAACTTTTTTTTCCCAAAATTATTTTAATCTAAACATCATTTAGACTTGGATAAAAATTTTATGTTGTTCAGGGAGATTTACTAGATAAAAAAATTTTTGAAACAAATTAAAGAAATTATATATCCTACTTGGTGAATAAATGCATTAGCATTAACAAATCAATTAAAACATATATTACATAAGTTCTACATAACAATGTTTTGTCTAAGATATGGGAGAATTAAGATCATAACTGGTACAAGTTGCACTTTCCTTTCTGTGTTAGTTGATGTGTAGGAATGTGGCAGTGTGCATGAGTAACATGCATTTACACAACCACACAGCTATAAAATGAAAATTACACTCAGATATTTTTAAGTAATATTTATATTGAAAATGCACATATTAGCCTTGGTGTCATGGAACAACCTGAAGGTGGGAGTGTGTACATTTTTCTTTCATTACTCAAGGAAAAGTTGTGAACCAATAACTCAAATTCATATACATTCATATATATATATATGCCAATTTCCTGGATCAGTAGGAACATAATTTGGAACAAATATATATTATGACATTACTTATAACATTTTAGTGACAACCTAATTTTATATTTTTGAAAACTTTACTTTTTTGATGGAGCTACTGCTATGTTAGTGTTTTTATGTTTACACATCAACCCTTCTTGAGTATAGTAGCAGAACTTGCCCCTTTCTTACTACATATTATGTTATGGCAAATAAAGGTATGTTTGCAAGGGAGGAAGGATGATTAATTTAATTTGTGTGAAAATCATTGTAGGTAGGTACACTTGTAGTGGATAGAAGCTTATAATTACTGTGGTTTAAGGTCCAAGGCACCACATAAAGTTGGTTAGAGTTACACGCCTGTTTCACACACCTGGTAACTCTCAGCTGACATAGCCTCAACACCATTATCTCCTCTACTGAGAGGGAGTACTCTGGCACATTGCCCGTACACAGGAGACCCATGGGTGGAGTCATGACAATGGAGTGGTGTGCGAGGGTAATCTTCAGAGACTACCTTCTGAAAATTGACCTAAAATCTAAGAAAGATTAGACATGACAAGTACAAAAACAAAATCTTTATTTAATAAAAATAAAAAAGTACAAACTGTAAGAAAATAGAAATGTAAAATAGGTAATACTTTAAAGAACCTATGAGTCTTTTTGGCAACTGCCAGACATAGTAGTAGAGGAAGAAACAGATTATAATTGGCCATAGATAACAGATTCTGAAAGGAATATTAGGAATTAGCGAGTTGTAAAACATTATACATGTTTTAACACTCTCGCTGCCAGACAGGGTTTCACCAAAATCAGTGTAAAAAATTTTTTGAGCCAAAGTTTAAATCTCATTTAGAAGGATCTAGATAACATATATTTATCATTTTGTCATCATACCATCCTGTGTAAGGGAGGTTTTACCCGTGTGCAATATAGCACACATGGCCTGAAGAGCTAAAAACATACTTCCACCCATGAGCAATCTAGGTGGTAAATACAATATTAAGAAACTGATAAGACTTTTGGGAATGCCTCAACAATTGAGAAACAATAAATGTACTAACCTGAAAAGGTACTTTTCATATGCTACTCTATAGCATTCTTGAAACACCCATCTTTTGTTACAATGTTGCCAAATTTCTCTGCTGTTCCAGAGTTAAATGTATTCAACTAGAAACCGAAAATCACATTTATTTTAATGTAAACTGTGTTCTCTATAGCACACAATCAAAAATATGTTGGTATGATCCGTGTGCAATACAGTACACATGGCATGAATGACAATTAGATTTGTGTGCACAGGTGCACACATGGCAGCGAGAGTGTTAAAAATGTGTGCATGCTTTATCACCAATTGTCCGTAATCCTTTGGGAGGTACTTGACAACAATAGTGGGTGCCAAAAAATCAAAAGTATACCATTTTGAGGAGCATAGTATTCAATCATAGTGCACCCTAAAGACAGTAAAAAGGTTTTGTGAACCTTTCCAAAGGTACTTTGCCAGTTGCGTCCCAAATTAACAAAACGGGGTGAATTTCGTCCGCAACTGATGTAAGTGATGGGCCAGTTGCATCTGTGGGAAGAAGTGGAGATAGGCTAATTGCGCCTCCCTGTCTTGTAGGGTAGGTATGAATTGTGTCCTCGATAAAATTGGGACGCAATGCTAAACATATCGTAATGAAAAAGACACTGCCCCCCATTTTCTACTTTTTTCATCGATAGATATACTTTTAAGCTAATTAGTGTTTCACCTATCTATGAAAAATCTATGTTTAAATTCACTAACCATTATTAAAGAGTTTATTTTCTACAAAAAATTTAATTGCCTTGAAACAAGAGATATTTTATAATATGTAGACACTCAGACAATTTCTTTTCTATAGGAAATTTTAAAAATTGATTTTTTATTCATTCAGGTAATCCTTTGATTAACGTAACATTTTTTTATTTATTAAAAAAACAACTAATTTTCGACAGACGCATTTCACCCTCAATGGACGCAATTCAGACATCTCTTCAAAACAGTTCAGACGCAATTAACCTTTTTAGCAAACTACCAATGGCCGCAACTAATACATCTACCATCCCCTGGCTCGAGCATCAGACGCAATTGGCACCCAACCTTTCCTACATATGTCATGTTCAGATTGATCTTAGGTAGGAGAAGGAAAATTATTTCTAATTTCCAAAAATTTTAATGGTCTAAAATACTCTTTTTTACTGGAGGATTCAATATTTGTGTATCTGATGTTTCCATCATGTGATTTCTCAAGACCAATGATTCTAGCAAGTTTGTAGACTCCATGTTTAGATATGTAATCTAAAATATGAACTATGTCATTAACCTGCAGTTGGTATGGAACTGCATAATATGCATTGGGTAAGGCAGATGGGGGCCCAGAGTAAATACTCTCTCTTACAAGATAACCATAGTTTAATAAGGTAATCCTGATACAATTTCCACATATCGATGATCTATTTAGCTGTAGGAGTTGATTCCAGGAAAGATAGATCAGAAAGTAAACTTAGTGTTCCTAAGTTTGCATGTTGAAATTGTGCAGGTGTCAATGTATGTTGACCATTGACATCTGAAGATGGACAAAGAGGTCTGTTATTAATCAAAGTTTGAATATCCTTCAAACTAGCCTGAAAAATATGAATGTGAATGGAGTTGTGACCATGAACTCGGTAATACTTGTTTTGTGATATCAATAATATGTTCATAAACTCCACCACACTATGGCGCTTTTGCCAGTATGAAATGCTATGCCATGACATGCCTTTCATATCGAGACTGTCCTTTATTTCTAAGTTTTCAGAAAAAGTTGTACTATAATTTGGTAGGTATACCAAAAGCAGCTGAAACTGTGCTGCATTATCTAACAAGATTGCTTTAGGAGTGCCTTTGTCAGCAAATAATGACAGAAATGCTGTCCAAATTTCAGTTGTTGTTAGAGACGAAATAGAAATTAGAAATAAAGTCCTCGTTGATAGACAAGTGAAAATAAAAACACATTTTTTGTAAATGGGAGATGTTGGTGTTACCAACTTATTTTTCCATTTGGGTAAGTATTTGTCAAATACAGGAAAAGGTCCAAAAATATCTACACCCATATATGAAAATGGGTGGGTATATGGAATATGTCAGAAATCTGGCAATGACGAGTGTGTCGATTGCTTGAACGGTGTAGTTTCAGATTTTTGGCATAAAATGAAAGACTTGTTTAAAATTTGAGAAAGGACTTTAATAAGTGTGAACTTACTACCCATATGCACATTGGTAAGATGTGTATGCATTAAAATGAGTTCATTCAAATACAACTTAGGATGCAATAATATGGGGGAAAGCATATTTTTTTCATAAGGTATTTCTGGAAGGTAAATTTTTGTATGAAAAATTCTAGATGGATCCATACAAATATGAAATTATCCATTAGAAACATAATTTGGTAGATTTTGTTACATAAGTATGTCAAATTTTGGGGGAAATATTTCTTTTGATCAGCATATATGAAGCAAAATAATACAAATTGAAAATTAAATTTCATTATTGCATATGGTGATGACAAACATTTCCATCTGATTCTACGATTGTTAAATCGACAAACTGCTTTAAGACATTGGTAAAATGTCTGAACTAGCTTTTTCAAAGAATTAAAATTTTCAATGTTTATTTTAAATGGTGTATTTAAAGGAGGATGAATAAAGGTCGTAAAGGAATTACAAAACCTATCGGAATCCTTATTATTTTTTGACAAGTCTATGGGTTGTGAAGATTAGACTATCTCTGTTTCCTCTTCCTGTACAGGATTGGGTTGAGAGGTAGGCAACTTTACTTCACATTTAGAATTTTCTAAATTCAGGAAGAACTGAGGTAGAAGTCTCTTTTGAGATTTTTCAATCCTTCTTCATCTGGCTGGACAATGATTATCAAAAATGTCATCTGTTTCCACATTTATTGAGGATGATAATTTTGGAGAGATACTTAAGGTTTTTCTTAAGGTACAAAATACTGGTATAGAAATTTCTTCCTCAGTATGTTCTGGTAGGGATTCAATTATGTGAAGATCTGTTTTTGTCCAGAAAATTGAATCGTGGTTTAACCAGGAAGGACCAGTCCACCAAAGTGACTGCATGAGATTTTCTACAATTGATCCTATGTATCCAATATCTGCAGGATTATATATGGATGGTACATAGCGATATTCAACAGATGGAATGGTTTTTATTTCATTTACTCTGTTTACTACAAACTGAGGTAAGATTTTACACTCAAGTAGCCATGTCAAGACACATTTACTGTTAGACCATAGAAAAGTAGGTGAATTTTGAAGATCCATCAGTATACACGCTCAACATAAACCTCTAACACCAATTAAGGCAGCTATTAATTCTAATTTTGAAATAGTTATAGGTCTCACGGGGGTGACAAAAGATTTACCTATAAGAAAACGTACCAAATAAGAGTTTGATTTCTTATTGTGAAAATTTACATAAATTACCATGGAAAATGCAATATTAGATGCATCGGAAAATACATGTATTTGGCATGCATTAGGATTATAAATCCCAATATACAATTGTCTGGGAAGATAATACTTAGTAGATTCCATAAGTTCATTAAGGATATTCGAAGCTACAGGTTGTAATTTCTCAGGGATTGGTTATTTCCATTTCAATTCTATTTTAATGAATGATCTGGAAGGGATGAAGGCTGGTGCGAACCAACCAAGAGGGTCATAAAAAAAAGACATGATCTTCAAAAATGATCGTTTTGTTCCACAGGCAGTTAGAGGTTGAGGAGTTGGAATATACATAATATCGTTATCCATATCCCAAAAAAGACCTAAAACCTTTACAAGAGGTTTATCCAATGCAAAATTAGGATAAAATTCTTTTCGCATAGCTCTACAATTTGTTCCCCATAAAGCAAGTTGCATTGAAATGTCATTGAAAAGTTTATTTGATCTATAATTTAGATCCTTTACCACTTGGAAAGTAGTTAAAGATGTTGCCAGATTGTCAACATAAAATTGTTGCAAAAATTTGTCATGAAATTCCTAATTAACAACATGAAAATGATTTAGCAAAATCGCTACTAAAAGAAATGGAGCTGTAACTTTTCCAAATGGAACACGACAAAAACGTAATGTAATACCAACAATTTTTTCAAATCCATAGGTTTAGTAATGTTTTATCCAGAAAAAATAAAGTGACATCTGTCTCAGCTGGATGGAGTCCTATCTGGTGAAAGGTTTTTTTAATATCAGATACTATTCTGTGAGGATCTTTACAAAACCTAGTAGAATTGATATTAAATCTACTAAGATAATTTTTCCTTTGTACATACAATTATTTAAAGAATGATTAGACTTTTTTGTTTTTGCAGAACCATCGAATACTACGCAAAGTAGAGCAATTTTTAAAGGATTGTATATACATTTGTGGAGTGTAGTGTACTAATTCAGCTGGAGTATCATGATTAATAGGTTAAACCATTTCCAGGTATACTAAAGAATAAAAATACTGGTCATATAAATGAAATAATTGGAGATTCTGATTCATCTTTGGTAGTTGCTGTTCTAAGCGATAAAATACAAAACGATAATTTTATAGTAGTGGTGGAGGATTAAACCTATAGAGCCATCGTATTTGATAGAAATTATTTACAAGAGTAATATCCTTATAAAATAGTCAAAATGCTTCAGCTTCCACTTCCACTTCAACTATATTGTTCAATTCAATACTTTGGGTATCTAATTTCCATAAATTTTCTACACTTTGTGGAGACATTAAAAATATGGAAGTAAAAGCATCACTTTCTACTAGACCATCGAAGGAGCCTTCTAACACATGTCCAAAATCAGTGTTGATTAATGTTAGAGTAGGGGAAAGTTGTCTGACATTTCTCACAAAGGACCACATAAAATCATTACCAATAAGTAAATGTATCTTATGTTCATGGTTCATGATTGAGAATTCAATATGAGAGTATTGAGGAAAAAGAATTTTAAATTCCTTAAAATCTGGTTGAAATAAATTTTTAGCTAAATAAAGTACTGTATTTGCCAAAATAAGAACTTTCATTCCATCAGGTTTTTGAATATTAAATTTGACCTTATGCGATCCAAAGCTATCTGATTTTGAATTTGCAGCACCTTTGAAGTGCAAAGTCTGATATTCATTAGACATATTTTCTTTAAGATAAAAATTTACATACTCCTGGTAAATGTAAGTTTTCTTACTATCAGAATCAAAAAATCCATTAATTTTTATAGAATTGGAGAAATCTGATACGTGAAAATGCGATTGAAATGTAAGAAAATTAGTGGAAGTACCATTATTATTAAAAAATGAAAAAGACTCACTCAAAATGGGTAATCCATACTGCTGTTTGGCCTCTTTCTCTTCTACTTCTGATACTTGTGTTACCAGCGATGGATTGTTAGATCCATTTTCCAGCTGTGGAAATAAAGAAAGATCATTATTTATAGAAATATTATTTTCTATTGTGACATCTAAATTACCCGTAGCCTTCCTCTCACGTCACCATCGACTGTATACTAGTATTACAATAGGGAACGGCTCTCGAATTATAAGTTTGTGATATCGATAAGATAAACAAGAAATACGCCGATTCCCCATCGGGAATAAATTCCCGAAATCTAACAAACATAAAGACACGTCGACCGATGAGTATTTAACGATATGGTGACGTGTAATAATAAGATATCGATCATCGGTGAACTATTTCTAATCTCTTTGACTGTTCACGTTTTAGGCTAATAGGTGAACAGTCAGTCTCGTTTTAGACGTGATCGTTTTTAGTCCGCCGTGAATACGAAATATTATTCACGGCAAATACAGCTCTTTATACGGCAGCAAGCCACCTTTTTATTGTTTTCACCGATATTTTCGAATGTGAATGCCAGTAGTAGAAATTAAACAACTCGCGATATTATTCTTTCAAACTCAAAACGAATAATCGATCGAGATTTGTTGGTTCACCGAACTTCGAGAACCATGTGGCGATGTGAAGAATAACCTGCACAACCTGATTGTAGTTACCATAATTGTAAGTAATCTTTTCAATTGTAATAAAGTATACACTGTGATAATGGGTCGGCCAACTTATTTAATTCCACATACGTAAATTCGCCCGATATACTTCGTAGGCCTAGGGAGCTATCGCTGGTAGGCTGGTGGCCTAACTGTTTGAGCTGGTTTGTGGTTTCGACTCTACGATTGATCGAGACTTATTGATATACTTCGAATCGTGATATCATTCCCCATACTCGGGATGTACGTTCGTTTTCGGACGTCACATCTACGTTTTACTTGGCGACCGTGACAGGACTTAATCGACTTGTCTTTCGAGTTCTGTGGCCGAGCCTATTGCAAACGCCTTATCCACAACCTTCCGTCTTAATGTTAATTCCGTCCGTTATGAGGGTGTAATTCGAGAATCGTCTATTCTTAATCTAAAACCTTCACATGCGGACATATACAACCTCATGTTATTCGTAGATCCGTATTGCTACTCGGTACTGTAGTTCACGCGGGTGTATATCAACGAATGTGAAGAGTGTACCTCCTTCTTTCGATCATATTCTCGTAACCACCCGTCCAAAATTATTTCCGTTCCTACCTTTCATTTTTTTTTTCAGGTTTCTTTTTTTACCATATCCTATCAATAAGAGTAGAAAGATCGTACGAGAAGAAACAAAAGTCCGCCATCTGAGTTTTGTTAAAACCCATCCGATCGGTTTGTTGCTCAGCATGATCGTTAGAGCGATCCTTTAAGCTGGATAGGTCTGATCAACCTGTTCATATCGGGATTGGCACTATCCAAATTTACCAAAAGTGTCTGGCGACCGTTGACTGGCCGTGTTTGCCGCGGCCATCTTTTATTTTTGTTGGGCATCTGATTCCCACGTGTGCTAATTGGAGGAAGTCTTTCTCCGTTCTAAGACGCAAATGCAGCAAGTAAACTGCAGTGAAAGCCACATCGACTTCAGCGTTTAGCTCTATGCCTTACGAAGCGTGTCAACCCAAATTTGATAAAAATAATAAATTTAACGTAAACTACTAAAACAACCTGGTGTTCGAGGATTGGGTCCCTCGTGTTTAATTCGATTATTAGTGTGATAAATAATGTCCCGTTCGAGGCGTAAGCTTCCTTAATAAATATATGTGTGTCCAAGACTGTTAGTCGTTACAGTCATTTGCTATGGCCCTAAGCCTACCGATCATGTTTTGATCTTAGCATTTTATCGGCAGTGTGCCGTAGAAAATAGTTATCGTAGTTAACCTAACTATTGTACGTCGCTTTTAGTGGCCCAGTATTTTATTGTTCGACAAACTGTCTTTTAACAACTCTTAACAGACTAAAATAACATCGTACGGGTGTGTATTGAAATAAAATTAAAAGATAGGCTAGATTAAAAGCCACCCGTATTCCCGTAATCGTACTTACGACGTACCAACCTTAAAGTAAAGTAATTAAGTCTTAGTCGATTTTTTATCTGCCCTGTGTTATGGATCTTGGTCCAATTCATAACATACATTATAATTTAGGGATTCTAGAAATATTTTCGATACTATACTTCCGGAAGATTCCCCTAAAAGTATGACCTACCCATTAATTAATTAAGTCGATATGCTTGTTAGTAATAGCTGAGCCGTAAATCCCCCCTGTTCCAGGTATATCGACGAGCAGAGCCATAGACATCGATTGCTAGTCTGTTAGGATAAAACGTATCGATTTAGTTAGGGGAAATATTAGCCTTTTTCTTTTTTATTAAACTTTGGCCAGCAGATTTCGTCCGAGATGGACGGTATTGGGGATGACGATAATCCCAACCCCTTTGACACCCCCGACCACCCGAGGAGACGAAGTAGGGATGATGTGACAAATACTCGAGAGATCGCGATGGGCGAAGATGAGGTGAACGTCACTAAGGGATCCGCCAATATGGAGGAAGAAGAAGCGTTGAAAAACCTATGGGCCTTCGATTCGAATAAAGTGCCCGAACCACCCAAGGGAACCGACCCGGTTGAGTTTTACAAAAACCTCTATCTCCGACAATCCGAAAGTACCGCCCGGTATCGCAGGGAATGTGTTGTACGAGATTCGATGCTCGAAAAAAGCGAAAAAAGAAGGCGAGCAGCTGAACTATGTACGGTCAAAGTGGCTGAGAAGAACAGTAAATTCGAAGATCGGGTTAAGGCTCTCGAAAGAGAAATTTCAAAGCGAAAATCCTTCGAGAATCCATCAACGTCGAGAATACGTGAAAGAATAGCCGAGATCGAACTCGATCAGACGAAAAAGAAAGTCGACTTCGAAGATGCGCAGTTCTATAGCGATTCGTTGTATGTACCTATCGAGGATGATAAAACACCGTCCAAAGAAAACTAAGAAGTTACAATTCCACAGAGCCAGGGAGAAACCGCCCGAAAACCTGTAGCCAGTTCGACATTAGTAAGCACCATCAAAAGGAGAGAACAAAGTCCGAGTTCCAGGGAGATCCTTGAACAAATAAAACTATTAAGCATGGAAACGAAGTCTCAAATCAGAGAGCAGTTCGACTATTTCGAAAGAAAAATCGATCGACTACCGATTTCAAGAGACCCGACTCTGCAAACTACTCGGAAGGAGACATCGAACTTCCCAGTCAACTACAGACCAGAAACACCACCTTCGACGATTATGAGACATCTGAAAGATACGACAGTCCCCACATACCTGCCAAATCAGAGAGAACGAACACCGGTACGTAGATGCCGTGAAATAGGAGCGAACCAAACGTTCTCGAGAATAGCACCCTTGCAGAAGACATCGAGATTGTTCGACCCTTCGAGGATGCCGGCATATACTGGACATAGAGACCATCGAACTCCGGAAGAGTTCCTTAGGGAGTTCGAAAGCTGCGTCGAAGACCTAGATCAAGATGACGAACAACTAGGCAGAGTCTTCGGGAAAATGATGGATGTGAATAAGTTTCCTGGAGGAGCAGTCTATCGAGAAAATTGGGGTTACCAACAAGCTCGAGATCACTTCGTGACCGTGTATTGGAATAAATCGAGAAAGCAGACCCAAGTACAAGCGATTCGAGATGGCCAGTATGATCCCAGGAAATACGATTCGGTAGCCGACTACGCGATACATATATACACCCGACTACTCGAGTGTGGTGAAGATATCCAGACCATATATGGGATTTTGGTGAAAAAGATACCAATGCCATATAGAGACCGAATACTCGAATCTGATGTCGCAAATCTGGTCGAATTCTCAACAAAACTCGAATACTTACACAGCCTGTTCCACGAAGAAAATAGTGTAAGTAAACAGGTAAAACAACAACCAATATTAAACATCGGTGACCAAAAGTACGCAAATTCGTATACTCCCGATGAAGCTTCCCATCAGAATCAGGGAAACTAAAGAAGGCGCCTATGGTCGGTCGCATAGGACGCCCCATCGAAAAATTCGATAAAAATAGACCGACAACGGTAATGAAGAACGAATTCGTAATACCAGAGTGGAAGACTTATCAAGTCTTCGGTGATGCGACTATCTTGAGCTGGTTGAGGAATAGCGGTCTATCAAGCGCCCAAAACCTCAGTATTGATAAGACAGCGGGTTTCGAGAAATTAAATCGGCTGAGCCCATTCCTAGAAATTATACGAAGAGTTGCAAAAGAAAATACTCGTATAATCATCGGCTTTGGAGAAGAATTCATCCTCAACCCAGATGCAGACGAGGACACGATCATCTCGAAACTTCGGAACCTCCTCGACGATTTACTCCGAAAACGTCGAGTGGAGAAAGTAATCGTCACGACGATCTCGCCAGATCCGATGAGGATGGACAATCAGTTCTATAGGTCTCGACTTCGGAGATTCAATAGCCGGATTTGGAATCTTAAGTCTGATTTCAAGGATGTGTATATTCTCGACATCGAAAGAATCTTTACTCGAAAGTACGAGAACGAAAATAAGGATAAAGCAGTTATCCCCGGGGACGAAAGGTCCATTTATGCTGTCCCACGCCGCTATAATAAAGAAGAAACACACCTAATCGATGAAAATCTAGCGTCTCTAATTGCAGACCACGTCGATCGAAAGGACAACGAAATAAGTCCCAACGTCAACCTGATTTCAGGATACGACGATCACGACCAATGTGATGCAGTCGAGCAATCACAAGAAGACGACCTTCAGCAGACAGACGAAGAGGATCCGTATGGAACGTTCTGTTTCCATATCATGGATGACGTCGAATCGGATCCAGAAGAGGTCGATTCCGAGAACAACTTCGTCGATACAAGACCGTGGTTCCCGCCCTTCATAATAAATAGCATTATGGGCAAAGCGAGAAACGTTTACAGAACCTACATCGATCAAGGTTCTCCATATAGTTGGATAACCGAGAAATTCCTCCAATTCCTGGAAAAACATAATCCAGATTTGTATCTCATGCATGTGAATTGTCCGACGCAAAAGGTTGGATACGCTGTCGGAAAACCCGCGATAAGAGTGTATGGATCGATAAACCTACGATTCATAATGGTCGATAAATTTGGGGACGACATCAAAATGACAACGACGCTCCATATAAATAAGAGCCTCAATGCACCGATCATACTAGGTCGAGAATTCCTCTACGAACACGATGGAAGACCTAGTGTGAGGTATCGATTAGTCGATTTTGTAGATCCACGAGACAGATTAAAACGGATCGAGATACCGGGAGTCCAGTTTGGTGCCGTTGAACCTATTCTTAACATCGGACCAACGGACGAAACTCCACTCGAGATCGAAAACAAAATCGAGAAGATACTGAAAGAATTGGAGGTATCGAATAAAATAGCTCAAAGGTTCGGTGACATCCTGAGGGGAAACCACGAAGCCTTCGCTGAAAGGATTGGTAAATGCGAGGCATATACTCACACCTTAAATATGTCCCCGGATACGAAGAAAATGGACGAAAAAGAAAGAATAATTCCAAAGGCTTGGATCCCGAAGGTCAAAGAACTATTCGATGACTGGGAGAAACAAGGAATCATAAGCCCCGAATCGAGCGAATATTTCTCACCAATAACATATACGAAAAAAGAGAACGGTGATATTCGCCCTTGCCTCGATGCTCGGAAAATAAATCAGTATATGGGCACGAGAGGAGACACAGTCCCACCCATCGAGACAATAAAGTTAAGTCTATCCGAAATGCGAGTCTTCACGAAGCTCGACGCGAGATGGGGATTCCTTCAAATTCCTCTAGCTCCGGAATCCCGAAAATACATCGCCTTCCGATTTCAAGGGAAACCATATGTGTTGAATCGAATAATCTTCGGTTTGAAGGACGCGATGCAGGCTTTCGTAGCAGCCATGAGAATTGTCCTGAGAGGTCTCGATCACTGTGTCACGGTGTACGTCGACGATATTCTGGTACATTCACGAACACATAACGAACACCTGGAACATATTCGTTTGGTCCTAGAGAGATTCGTAAAATATAATATGACACTTAAATTAGAAAAATGTTCGTGGTTTCGAGATACTGCTCGATACTTAGGTTTCGTTATCGACGCCGATGGAATACGGCCTGATCCGAAACGAGCAGAAGCGATCCACAATTTTAGAGCTCCGACAACGAAAAAAGAGGTCCAATCATTCCTCGGAGTTGCCAATTATTATCGAGGGCACGTTCCGAAATATGGAGATATAATCGCTCCATTATGTAGCCTGTTGAAAAACGAAACTACATTTGAGTGGACAAATGAACACCAGCAAGCATTCGAAAAAGTAAAGTCAGAGATGGTTAAACGCTTGCTTCAATCACACCCGAACTGGGATCTCCCGTTTTATGTAATCACGGACGCTTCCGATTTCGCCATCTCGGGAATAGTTGTCCAGTTCACCGATGATAACGAGGACGAAAAACCAAAGGTACTGTCGATTGTAAGCAGATTATTAAAAAAATCCGAGAAGAATTATCCTACATTCGAGAAAGAAATGTTGGCGATAATATACACGATGAAAAAGAATTTGTATATGCTTACGGATCACGAAGTTCGCATACGAACTGACTGCAGATGCCTACAGTACCTCATAGGCTTAAAGGACGATGTCTCACAAAGGATAGCTCGGTGGAGAACGTTTCTTACTAGCTTCTCGATAACCGCCACCGAACATATACCTGGCAGTAAAAACATTGCAGCGGACGCTCTGAGCAGGTATTGTTCTCCGCTCGAGGCTGTAGTATACCGAAATGCCGATTTCCCAGTTGTATTAATGTTGATTGATGATAACAACACGATCACGATATCATCGTTAATGAACAACATGCCGAGCCTGCAAAAGAAAAGCAGAGAAATCACAGGTCAACTCGAAAGACGATCACCACGCGTTGAAAAAGAAAATAGTATCGTCTACTACGTCAATCGCGATGGGGATAAAAGGATATATGCTCCCGAGTCAACCCGCGAACTGCTAATCAAATTCTACCATGAAGAGTTCACCCATCCGGGATCTCGGAAAACACTCGAATTGGTGCGACGATTCTTCGACTGGCCGGGATCGAAATACGAAATCGAACTGTTCTGTTCAAGCTGCGAAATATGTAAAAGATCAAAAAATACAAATACGACATTATCGGGCCCATTTCTATCGGTCTTCGCTGACAAACCCGGTCAACTATTGTCCGTCGATCTGTACGGTCCATTACCGTCAGGACGTGGAAATGTAAATCGAATCTTCGTCGTTATGGATGTCTTCTCCAAATTTACGAAGCTATATACGATAAACAAAGCTTCGGTTAATGTTTGTATCGATAGGATAAATCGCTTTATTGAAAAATACGGTAAACCTGAAACGATTCTGTCCGATAACGGAAGTCAATTTACCACGAAAGACTGGATCGATCATTGGAAACAGTTAAAAATACAACCAAGGTTTACATCACCGTATACGCCATCATCGAACCCAGTTGAAACACGAATGAAAATCATCGGCGATGTTCTTCGAATAAAATGCCCGACCAAACACAGCAACTGGTATCAACACATCGATGAAATAGAGCGTAGGCTAAATCATATCGAACACGCCACGACCGGGCTTCCACCAGCAACGTTAATGGAAAAAATAAAATTCGATTATGAGGGAAGACCATTACCATTAACCGACAGGGAATACGACATGTATCTGAAAAAAGCGATACAAAACACAAAGAAATCACTCGAAAAACGGAAAAAGAATAACGAAGGTAAAAATCTCACCGATCTCAAGGTTGGAGATATGATTTATACCAAAAACCACACACTTTCGGATAAAGCCGTCGGAGTATCATCAAAACTCAACCCAAAATTCGTTGGCCCCTGCGAAATAACCGAGGTGAAGGGAAACGGAAGTTATCGAGTCCGTACGCCTGATGGAAAAATCCTCCAACGAAATGTACATGAATTTAAACGATAAGACCCATCTACAACCGAAAAATAACGTTAAACTCGAAATAAAAATATCTTCAAAACAAATCCCAAGAATCAACGAAGTAAATCAACCGAAATAAATGCAAGATAATTCGACTACAAGAGTAGGGTAATTCCACTTACGTCAACATAACACCCTTCGTCGCAAAGTTCAACAACCATGACATCGCGTCATTGACCGATCAACACACCGATGATCATCAATTCATCGATGACATCGTGGTCGGGGGGGGGGAAGTAGTCAAGAATCATGACCAAATAACAACGCAGATCTCGTAGTAATGATCAATCAGACGGAAAACGAATGAGTGTACGAAACATCAGCTTTTTATTCGAAAATTAATGTGGTGTTCTTTTTTGTTATTATTGTTATCGTTATCATCATCTTCAAACGAATATCGATATGTAAGTACATCAACACAAATTTTGTAATAAAATAATTAGGTAATGGAATCATAAAAGTAAAAGCCTTCTCGTATTAATTTAGTCGAAATGGCCGAACAAAATCTGCCCGAATCGTCGATCGTGGTCGAAAGGGTCAAAGCCCGCTTCGTTAAAGTTTCGGGCGAGAACGAACAATTCCTCGATTCGTTAAGAAAACAGCTTCGGATAGCAGCTCATAACCAGACGGTAACTTCAAAAGCGTTAGCCGATAGAGCAGCTTTCCACGAGGCAACAGCGACCGCTATCGAAGGCCAAGCGGAATTTCTCGAACGGGTCATAAGCAGTGAGGATCAAGAACGAGGCCAGATCCTCCGGGGATTGGAGATTCTCGAAGAGATAGTCAAAAATCAAAACGACGAGATCGAGAAGCTACGGACACAGGTGACGGAATTAAACACCGAATTAAATAAGGTGAGCATCCATAATGCAGAACATTTCGCCAAAACCCTCCCCAAACACAACGTCTTAATTCCCCGAACTTTGGCACAACCCCAAAAAGAAAAGATCAAAATAACTTTACTCAAAAAGGGAGATAAATTGTCAGTAAAAAGAAAAACGGGAAAGGACGACATTGACCGAGACGAACCGCTAAGGAAAAAGAAAACCCTTAAAAATAAAAAAGAAAACATAATGAAAGACGATAAATTTCAGAGGGTCCCGATCGTAATTGTCGAAGATGGTCAAAAACCCACATCGAGTAAATCAGTATCGATTGTAGAGCCACCTCAGCCACCGAACGCCGAAAAAGAAAAAGGTAAGAAGCTCATTAACTATAGAATCCCACGAATAATGGAAAAAACTAAAGAATTAACGGCCCTCCCGATAGACGCGCCAATCGAAATCGAAGATGACAGTGACGAGAATGAACCAGCGCCACCAGTCCCGATCGATGAGATGCCAAAAGAGCTAATCGAAGGGATCAAATACTGCCCAGGAACCGAGGTGAGAGAGATGTCCGTTCGGGAAATGAAATCGATAATCCCGAAAGTGTTCTGTGTCGCGTTCATCATGGAGAAGACGATCTTCGTGGGTAAGGAGAAGATGCTGTGTTTCGACACCAGTTCACAGGTGTCATATATGAATAAAAAAGTCATCTCCGCAAATCAACAACTGACTCTAGTGAGTCGAGCCACGTGGTCATGTGACTGGTCCATGCCAAAAACAATGGAGTCGAACGAAACGGTCACAATGAAACTAATCAGCCGGACCGGAGTCGAATTCGAAGAGACATTTTATCTGGTGAGACATCCTATGCTCGACATCAATAGAATGGTTCTCGGAGCACCGTTCGCCAGGAAATACCTCCGGGCCGTACAAGGGGATCCCACAAAAGGGGAGATCCTTCTCGTGAAGGACGATCAAACATATCGACATCGATATGAGCTCCCCAGGAGAGTACTCTAAGCATCGAAATATCCCGCCCCGCCGATCCCTACTCGAATCGATATAGAGGAATTCCACCTCGGGTATAACTGTTATTATTATTTCAATTATCTAACGCTCGTCCCCATTGTACCTACCTATCGATCGATTAAATTGACATTTTTTTTTTTGTTGTTGTCTATTTACTAAAGTATTAATAATTTTTACCAGTTCTTCATGTTCCTAGTTCTATTCCTATTATCGATCGTCTTACTAAGTATAAGTGAATGTAATGTATCATTACTTTGATTATTGTCCTGTTTATTCTTTCTCTTTTTGATCTCTCTCGCTACTTATCGTTGTTCGGATCTTATTCAAGTGTACGTTTTATTTTCGTTTTCTCGGACGTAATATATTATTGTTTATTTTGTTTTTCGAATACATCGTTTTTCTTTTTATAATCTTGAGTATTTTTAATCATAGGACCAACCTTTAATAAATATAGTCTCCTTCAGTTAGAGTTACCAAATGTCCGAAGGCTGCGGGTGGTCCCTCGTTTCGAAATTTGGGGGGGGGGGAGTTGTGACATCTAAATTACCCGTAGCCTTCCTCTCACGTCACCATCGACTGTATACTAGTATTACAATAGGGAACGGCTCTCGAATTATAAGTTTGTGATATCGATAAGATAAACAAGAAATACGCCGATTCCCCATCGGGAATAAATTCCCGAAATCTAACAAACATAAAGACACGTCGACCGATGAGTATTTAACGATATGGTGACGTGTAATAATAAGATATCGATCATCGGTGAACTATTTCTAATCTCTTTGACTGTTCACGTTTTAGGCTAATAGGTGAACAGTCAGTCTCGTTTTAGACGTGATCGTTTTTAGTCCGCCGTGAATACGAAATATTATTCACGGCAAATACAGCTCTTTATACGGCAGCAAGCCACCTTTTTATTGTTTTCACCGATATTTTCGAATGTGAATGCCAGTAGTAGAAATTAAACAACTCGCGATATTATTCTTTCAAACTCAAAACGAATAATCGATCGAGATTTGTTGGTTCACCGAACTTCGAGAACCATGTGGCGATGTGAAGAATAACCTGCACGACCTGATTGTAGTTACCATAATTGTAAGTAATCTTTTTCAATTGTAATAAAGTATACACTGTGATAATGGGTCGGCCAACTTATTTAATTCCACATACGTAAATTCGCCCGATATACTTCGTAGGCCTAGGGAGCTATCGCTGGTAGGCTGGTGGCCTAACTGTTTGAGCTGGTTTGTGGTTTCGACTCTACGATTGATCGAGACTTATTGATATACTTCGAATCGTGATATCATTCCCCATACTCGGGATGTACGTTCGTTTTCGGACGTCACACTATAATAGGTTAATGTTGATGAAACATACTTTTCTCTAGAAGGTACACCTTGTACTCTTTGAGGAATTTGTACCACGGGTCAAAGTTACCGCATGTAATCGGATACAGTGCTTTGGGGCACAGGTTGGGATGATTGCCTCGTCCCAGTCATTCAAACCAACTGCAATGCTGAGGTGGTAACACTCTGCAGACTTCTTTATTTGAATTATGCTGGTGAGAGCATCGAATGCAAAGGTTTTTGCGTTGGTAGAACTGGCAACATTCTTCTAACGTGTTGACTGTGCAACACAAGAAATTGTGATGTGGCCAATCACAGAAAATACAGTTACCTTTAGTGTTAACGTTAAGAACACTAATGGGAATCATCTTGCCTTTTGGTAATTTCAGATAAAATGAGAAATCAGCATCCGTAACAACAGAAGAATTTGTTGTTGAGGTATTAGTTGATATTGTTGATGTATTTGAACGTTTGTGTTACGTATTTAGTTTGGTAGGATTAGATTTATCTTTCCCTTTTCTATTGTCAGAAGATGTAATTGCAAAATTTCTTTTGCCTTTAGGCTGATTATTATTTCAATTTCTATTAGATGCATTGTTATTTCTATCATTATTAGACTGATTTGGATTTGATGATTCTTCTATTTTTTTAGGTATATTTGTACTAAGGTTATTAGTAATTTCTTAAATTTTAATAAATTCACAAATTGCTTCAAACAAATGTTTGACATGCCTTTTGCAAGATCTTAAATTATTTTGGTAGAATCTAGGAGGGAATTTTTTAACAATAATATTAAAAAGTTGTTCTTCATCTACAGTTGTGCAGACCATACGATAGTGATCTATCATAACATAGACAGAATCTAGACCATCTAAAATAGATATAAATTCATTCGTTCTTGTAGGAAAAGCTGTAAGTTGTTTCCACAACGCAGCACAGTTTTGCATTTGTCACCATATCTACTATGGAGGAATTTCAGATGTTGAACATAGCCTATATCTTCTGGTGAGAAATGACTTAATTTTTCAGATAAAAATTTATGTAGTGCACCCTGGAGCAAATTTATTTTTTTGGGTATCGCAATGTCATTGCGTTTATTGACATAGTTACTAAATCCATTAATAAAGCCAGGGTAACCCAAAATTTCTCCATTTCATCTTTCCAAATAAAATTTTGAAGGTTTAAGGTTGGTAAAATTCTTTTCTAGTGGATTATCAATCTGAGATTCCCAACATTTAGGAATGTATCCAAAAGATCATTTCGATGAAACAGAAATGTTAGTTTCTGTAGAAGGTTGGATATGTTCAGAGAGTCCCAATAATAAATTAGATTCCATATTATTAACTATAGATATAGGATTATTAATAATAGGTACAGATGCTAACAAATGTTCTGACTGAATAAGAGGTATCTCACATCTAAATGTTTTAGAAGAGGTAGTAGCCTCCTGTTCCGCAGAATTTTTGTCTGACATTTGTTCAAATGTATGTTTTTTAGAATTAATTGTTTCAATGCGAGGTTGCCTTGCAGATGATAGCTGATTAGTCTACTCAGATTTGGCAGGATCAGCTTCTGTGGAGCATCCTGGTTGTTCACCAGCAGCTTCTAAAGTTGCATTCAGGTACAATTGTTCAAACTGAAGGATGTTTATTTAAAATTCATCATAAATGGAGATTGATTCAACTCTTCACTAGTTTTAACAAGAATTTCTGCAAATTCCTTGGCTTGTGTTTCTTTATGAAGCTTCTTCTCTTCCTTCTTCTTCTTTTAACTCTCCAAAACTTGTTGGAAAGAAGTCGAGGAAGGTTGAGGTTGATTTGTCAGATCAATAGAGCCAGGCGAATATTTCTTCAAAATAATAGCCCGTTTGACTAATAATTCTCACTTACAATTGCAAGAAACAATTGAAACTTTCTTATCTAAGCCTTTTGGTGGAACCTCCAGATCTTGGAGACATGAATCAATTGCGTTGATCTCAAACAAAATTTTGTTGTAATTTTCACCTTGAACATAAGGTGTCTCAAAGAGTTTGTCTACTTCCTTGGCGTACGATTCACAGTCTTTGACCATCACCATGAATTCAATGGCATTGTCAGATAAATCTGAGTCTGTAGATGACAACATTAGCGATAATGTTTTTTATCGAGCCAGTTTATCAAACTTGAATCAGCTCTTTTCCACAGCTCTTCTTCAGCAGCTTTTTTCATTCTAGCTTCTTTGGCCAGACAAATCTTTTCAGCTTCAGGCTCCAGATAAATTTTGTCAGCTTCTAGAGCCTTACAAAGTTTCTCAACTTCTTCAGCCTTTTGGGATTTCTCGTTGTTGGCGGCCTTTTTAGTTTTTTCAACCTCCTTGGCTTTTTTAGCCTCGTGCTACTTTATGAGATTCTTTATAATTTTTTCTTTGTGCTCCTTAAAGAGACATAATTGTTCATCATCGATGTCTTTTTGCTTAGCTTTTTCAGCTAATTTTTCAGCAGATTTCAGTTGATTTTCTCTTTCAACTTCTTCATCCCAGGGGATATGGTTATGATTGGGAAGTGAATCTTCATCACAATCATCATTACTCAGTGACTGCTATTTTTCATCAGCCATGTCTGTGCTGTGAACAGACATACATACTAAAAAAATTTGTATATAAAATGCAAGATTACATTTGGTGAATGTTAAATAATAAATTTATTAGAGATAATATGCATTAACATAGTGACCTAATTTCAGATAGGTGTCAATGACATGAACTTCAACATTCTAGGTATGAACAAACATGAAATGTATGTAAAGAAGAATACCCAATTGCATACTCTTAATGTTAGGAGTAAAGATAAATTTCATACCTAAATACAGAATATGGAATTGTATAGTGTACCATGTATTTCAAGTGATATATCGGTGAGGATAAAATATTTTGGAAATTATTTCTACCTGTTCACAATCGATAAAAAATTGAGCGTGACCTAAGTACAAGACAATTATTTTTACACGAATGGTAAATTCAAGAAAATTGTCCAAATTTTTAGGGACCCCTAAAAAAATTGGGCATGACCCTAGGACAAAAAAACATTTTATTTACATGAATGACAAATTCAATAAAAATTTAGTAAGTGTTAGGGACCCAAATAAATATCGGGCATGACCCTAAGGCGATAAATGGTTTTTTATTTGCAACACTTACGTACACAAATTAATTTAGATAAATATTTAGGAAAAATTTGGAAGTAACCCCAAGACAATCATTAGTAAAATGAACACGTAAATATGTAAATTAATTTGAATAAATGAATTCTCATTCACAAACATAAGATTTTTCAAATCCAGGTGACCTAATTTGATTTTTATAATTGTTATATTACATTTCACATAATATTTTTATGAGAAAAAAGATGCTGATTACTAAAAAATGTAAATGTAGAACACTATTAAATAATATTAAAATATTATAATCCAAGATGGAACTTACCAATTTTCATTAATAAAAATTTGGTGAAATTTCAGTGTGTGGAATTTGGTTCAGCCAATACACCTGCCATATTTTGAAAAATATGCGAGAAATGATGCATGTGGGGATATTACTCGTATGAGGTAAAAGGGGCTTGTACCCCTCGATGACAGTCGCCGCCCAAAGGCTGGCAATAATTGTCTTTATGACGTTAAAGGAATTTACCTTGGTGCGTTTGTATGTTCATACCTATACGTACGTACAGGTAAGATGCATTGTATGGGCCGAGATCAATTACCTGATAAAGATCTCGGTAATGTCACAACACGGTACTAAACGTACTGCGTCATTTAATATCACCTCAACGGAGACAAGAAACGACATAACGCATGACATAATAACGTACATATACGTATGCATGTGTGTCTGTGTGTGTGTACCAAATCCTGTATATAAACTCTCAGAACTGGCTCAAAAATCACCAGTGTTCGCCGAGGATTTGGCTCTACCATACTTAATCGTATGAAGTGGCAGAACACGCAAATACTGTTGAAGACCTTCTCGTGTGAATATCTCTCACAACAAGGTATTCCACAGTGGTGACCCTGACGTGATTTTTTGGCTACCTCGTGGGTGTCTAGGCGCATTGCGCTAATTCTAAAACGAGGCACGGTGTGCTGGCGAGTTACTCGCTTGTAATAAAAATATTTTTACAGACCTAGACACCTTTGGCTGTCGAAGCAGAGGTCAGACTTTGAAAGTGGGAAATTAAACCCCCCCTTCCAAATATATTTGCTGGAAGGGAACCAAGAGAAGTAGACCTGGAGGAACAAAGTTGCCCTCATCCGCCAACTCCTCAAGCTTCGACCAGAGACTCAGAAGTCTTTGAGACTCTGGAAAAACAAAAAAGAATCCTGAGGCCAGAAGCTTTGCGTCTGGGAGCTGTAGTCAATCCAAACGAGACAACAGCTCGCACACTCAAAAGTGGTCGTCTTTTGAGCCAAGACTCCAACCCTTCGACCCCAGACCAACAACTGATGGTGTCTGGTGGAACCTTTGCCGAAAATATAAACGAAGTACAACAAACAACAATGCCAAACGGAAATAGAAATACAATGAACCCATCATCAAACCAACCAGGAACAGGTGGAAGTGGTCAGCCACAGCTGACCCCTGAAGTACTTGCACAGCTACTACAGCTGTTGCAGATGCAGACTCTGCAGGACCCTGCGATCCAAAGGCGGAGGATTGAGATTCCGGAATTTTTACCAAATGAGGTGGAACTCTGGCTAACTCTTATCAAAGGTTGTTTTAAAACAGAAAATCTACAAAACGACCAAAAGTACTCCCACATTTGTAGCGGCATGCCCGCAGAAATAATACGCCACATTCCGGATATCATGGAATGCCCTCTGGCTGAAGCAGACAAATACAGTTGGTTCTGTAAGAAAATTAGAAATGTGTTTGGTAAGACTCAAAACCAAATAATTGATGATGTTATGGGTGGAATGAAGATAGGAGATGATAAACCCTCCATCTTCATGGCCAAATTAAGACAGAAGGCCGACAATATTGTATCAACGTCAGTCATTGGGAACCAGTTCTGCAAACAACTGCCCCAACATGTTGTGCAAGGTCTGGTAGCTATAGGTAACACAGTAATCAACAATTCCGAGGACCTAGACTTCTTGACAAAGAGTGCCGATAGCGCATTAGAACACTCGAGATCATTATCCTCGATCAGTGCAGTATCGTCAGAGACCGGAGAACTAGCCCAGCTTAGAGCCCAGATAGCTCAGCTGACTAGTGAAGTTAAAAAGAAAAACAATAACAGCAACTCAAGAAATAGTAGAAGCAACAACTGCTCGAAAAGTAGGAGCAATTACAGAAACAACGATAGGAAATATAGGTCAAGAGACCGTAAGAGCAATTCTACCAGGGGTCAGAGTCCAACTTCCCCTAGAAGAACATCGTCCCCCAAACCCCGGTCTCAAAACTGGGACGATAAATCCTGCTTCTTCCATAATAGATTTGGTGCAGAAGCCACCAAGTGCAACAACAGATGCCAATGGTGGGGAAAAACATATAGTAAGTCGTCAAACTAGAAAGAAAGGTCGTCTCTGCGGCTGAAGATCCCTCAAAAAAGTATTCACAAAGCCTGGTCATCAAGGACAGGACAAATAGGAGACGTTACCTAATAGATTCAGATGCTGACTTGAGCATTTTGCCAGTAAGTAAGAACCAAAAGGCATTTCCTCCAAAATACTACCTCCGAACTGTGAATGGTCAAAACCTTCCAGCTTACGGACTAGAATCCAGCAAAGTAAGCATCGGTTTACGAAGAGACATGACGTGGTCCTTCACAATTACGGACGTTCCAACTCCGATCCTGAGCGCAGATTTTCTCACGCACTACGGACTGGTCATCGACCTCAAAAATGGAAAAATCATAGACAATAATACTGGTCTATGGGTGGAAGGCAAAACGCTAGCGTACCAACTGGACACCAACATATCCAGCTGCACCAAAGTCGACGAACAATTCCTACAGATTCTGTCAGACTATCCTGGAGTCACTCAACCATCAATTCGCAGGCATCCAACCTATAAACATGACATCGTTCATTATATAGAAACTAAAGGACGGCTTTGCCATGCTAGAGCCCACAGGCTACTGCCTGATAAACTCAAAGCAGCACGGGAATACTATGATCGCATAATAGGGGATGGCATCAGAGCCTTAAATGCCAAAACAGTTCCTGACCACTATCCAGTCCCAAACATAATGGACTTCAACGCAAATATGAAGGGTAAAACGATGTTCACAAAAATCGACATCAACTGGGCATTTCACCAAATTCCAATGGCTGAACAGGACATCCCAAAGAAAGCGGTCATAACCCCCTTTGGTTTATTCGAATACCTTCGAATGCCGTTTGGACTCCGTAATTCTGCACAAACTTTCCAGAGATTTATCAATGGATTGTTTATGGATTTGCCGTTTGCTTATGCATATTTGGATGACATATGCATTTGCTCAGAAGGCAGTGAGCAACAGCACGAGAAGAATGTAAGAAGTATTATACAACATATACACGCTGCTGGACTTACCATCAATGTTGGAAAAAGTTTATACAAACAGACCAAGATTGACTTTCTCGGCTATCAAGTCTCGACCAAAGGCATTTACCACTTGAAGACCAACGTAGAGCCTATATTGAAATTCCCAAAACACTCAAACGTTGCAGAACTCAGATGCTTCTTGGGGATGGTGAAATTCTATAGACGTTGCATTAAAAATGCTGCAGCCAAACAAAGAGCTGTTTGCATTGATCAAAACAAATTAAAAGAAAGATAAGACTCCACTCGATTGGACTGAAGAAGCTAAAAAAGCCTTTGAAAATATCAAAGAAGCACTGTCAAATGCAACTCTACTAGCTCACACAGATGAAAGTCTGCCGTTATGTGTCGCAACTGATGCATCCAACTTTACTATTGGTTCAACACTTTACCAAAAGGACAGTGACAAGAAGTTACCGCTCGCTTTCTTCTCCAGAAAGCTATCAAAAACTGAGAAGAACTACAGCAAATACGACAGGGAGTTACTGGGAATATTCGCTGCGTTGAAGCATTTCAGGCACCAATTAGAGGGTAGATGTTTCACTGTATATACAGATCATAAACTCCTAACACATGCCTTCACGCAAAAGACAGAACCAGCTTCCCTGAGAAGAGCTCGACAATTGGACTACATAGGACAGTTGAGTACGGACATCCAGTATATAAGTAAAGAACTCAACACTCCAGCTGATGCTCTTAGTAGGATCGAAGCCATCTCGGCACCGTTTCAATTACCTTACGCTGAAATAGCTAAAGAACAGTTAAGGGATGCAGAATTGCAAGAACTGTTGTCGAACGATGACACAGCTCTCAAATTGAGACAAAGGAAAATCCCTGGTACTAATGTCTTACTAAAATGCGACATTAGTACAGGCAAGAATAGGCCATTCCTGCCAATAAAGTATCGCAAATTGGCTTTCAGTAGTGTGCACAATCTATCGCACCCTGGACCAAAATGCATTGCTGGATTGGTAGCATGAAGATTTGTTTTGCCTCGGATGAAGTCCGACTGCAATAAATGGGCTCACAGTTGCCTGAATTGGCAAGAGTCCAAAGTAGGAAGACACACTCGATCACCTCTCAAATATTTCAAACAAATGGAGTGGTTTAAAACAATACACATAGACTTGGTGGGTCCATTACCCTCATCCCAAGGACACAGATACCTGTTAACAATGATTGATAGAGCAACCCGATGGCCAGAGGCAGTTCTTCTCTATGAGATGAAAGCTCCCTCGGTAGCTGCCAGGTTATACGACACCTGGATTGCCCGCTATGGCGTACCTGAAGTCATCATCACGGACCAGGTTCGTCAATTTGAAAGCTCGCTCTTCCAAGAGCTTTCTAAGAAGCTTGGTGCACACACAATCACACCACAGCTTACCATCCTCAAGCAAATGGCAAAGTTGAGCAATGGCACAGAGCTTTGAAAGCCTCCATCATGGCTTGCAACACCAAGAGATGGGTTGACATACTATCTACCATCCTCTTGGGCCTGCGATCTGCGCTCGGCAAAGAGTTACGCCTACCAGGGGACATTTTCACCCACTCGAAAGAAATTAGCAACAAAACGCTCGTCCAAAACATACGGACTGATGCTAATAGTTTTTTGAAACAGGCAGTTCGTCATGGCTAACCAAAGATTTATGTCTCCAAACACTTGGCCACAACATCTCATGTGTTTGTCAGAGACAAGAAAATGAGATCTTCGTTGGACAAACTATACGCCGGTCCTTATAAGGTTGTATCACGAGATGACAAGAATTTTGTGATACTAATCGCAGGTGAACAAAAAACGATTTCAATTGACAGATTGAAACCTGTGTACCTTATAAATGACGACAGAAAAATGCTCCAAAGAGCGATAAGGAAGACGACAGACAGGGGAATTATAGAGGAAAAACAGACTGTACAGTCCGATACTATACAACCACAAATGTTGAGGACAACTCAGTCGAAAAAGGTGATAAACCACAAAAATCACCAGAAGAAAAAATAAAAATAAAGAAAACGGTGAAGTTTAGTTACGAGATTGTCAAAATACAATACGATCCGTCGGCCCCCTTAGGCCCACGAAAAAGAAGCAGGCCTCTAGGTAGTAAAAAGCAAAAAAACCAGATTCCAACTCGAAAATCCGAGAGACTAGCAAGGAGAAACTAAAAATATTCACGAAAGTTAATATCCGCAGCGGAAAATACAAACCCGCATAAAAATACGTACGAGAATCTGGGAATATTTGTAACAAAAGAAATTCCTCAGATAAGCAGAGAAAAAAGTGTGTACAAATAAAACATGACACGAATAAACAAATCCACGTGCGATACGGAAGAAAAACATTGCAACGTGTTTCTATTGACAAACATACAGATAACAAAATAGTCAATAGATCGTGACATCAGAAATGAAGAGTGCATTCCTTTGTGAAATACAAAATTCAAAGTACAAAAATTCGAACACGCTTAACTCTGCTTATACTTAACAGATTTTGACCCGAAAACTTTTCAGCAAAAGAATATTTAATGCACTATCCCCTCCGAACATGTCTGAAATAAGATAACGATATGGAATAAAGCTGCAATCGAAAAATATTCTCGCTGTAATGGCCAAAAGAGGTGGTAATGTACCTAATTAAGACCACTTTCGGGAGTACACCATACACGATATATCACGTACTTTAAAAGCAGTAATACTTCTAAAATAAATTCAAGTTTATCATCCACACCCTATCGTGGACCTTAACATTAATTTGAGACTCAATAATATTTCAAACACATGAGAGATTTTACACATTTAATAAAATAATAATTTGTACATCACAGTACATATATCTACGTTAATATTTATACATATACAATCACAATTCAACAAGCAAGACTATCTTTTCACCAGAGACTTCTGCAAGAGAGGTTCTAGGTACTTGGAAGTAGCTGTCGAAGAACTGTACAAGAACTGAACCAGAACTGAACTGAATAATTATACTACTGAATCGAGGGATTATATACTCGTTCAGGGTATGAAAACGTACGTGTCGAATAGGTAAAGTGAAGTAGGGTGTTGTTATTATAGGGTTGTGCTGACTCGTCGAGTACTCGAGGGACAGGTACAACTAGGTCATAAATATACAGAAAGTATATCTGTTTTCATAAAATTAAATACGGGTAATTTAGTGGTTGTTTACAAAGAGTTATAGGATGATAATTGTTGATAAATATCTACGTTTTTGGTATTTGAAAATGAGTGAACGAATTTGTTCGTCATTTCTAAAAATAGATGAAAATATACGTTACACAATTCTCCAGGGGGAACCAAAAAAAATTAGGAAAAAAAAATTTTCCAAAATCTATCCAACACATACAAATTTCTAAATAATTATGCATGATTAAAATTATGTCATGTAATGCGAGTATAAATATATATACTTAGAGTAAAATATTTACAAATATTGATTATGAGTAACAAATTTTTTCTTACGTATATATATGAAGTTAGTATATCACATTATTTTGCGTAATTTTTACAATGCAGTACTTTTTGTTAAGTTAGTACTATTTCGATGGGAGATTAATTTTAAATATATAATAATACACATTAACATAAATGATATTGTAATTAGCCACAATAAGAATATCCCATTAATAAACGTTAGATAATCATTAAAATTTTAGTCGGGTATTTGTATTTCAATGGATTTAATTTTGTTCTCCAAATCGTTAACTGGAACTGTATGAGGAACAAAATTTTTCAATTTGGGGTTATAGACCTTTGTCATTGCCAGATCAATGGCAAGATCGAAAGGTTCTGTAGAATCAGAAAAATATGTCCACAGAAGTGGTAAATGGTTTTCGATTTTGATAGTCTCTTCCAAAGATTCAGAGAGACAAGGGATTTCTATTGGGATAATTACTGTATTTTTATTATTTTCATCAATATTCTCAATTTGAATATGACAAGGCACATCCAGAATAAAAGTTCCGGGTGAATTATTATTTATTTTTAATTTTTGAGATTTTTTCGTGATGGAATTAGTTGCAATAAGGGAGTTAAAATTTACGGTAGCAAATTTCGTGTGTCCAATAGGATGCACTAATGTTTGATTGTTATTAAGATTACATTTGAATGAGCAGGATTGTAACATGTTTTGATTTAAGTCTTGAAAGAAAAGGTTCTTTGCACAGGAAGACAATTTATCACTTCCTCTATTAGAAGGAAGGAAGCATAAGGGTTTATCCGAGTTACAATAATGGAGATTAGTTCCACTAATATAACGTACGGAATTTGTTCTGATTTCGTGAATAATCAGAGACGGTTCATGATCCCAGCTACACAATTCATTAGAATGACTTTTGAATGTGAGCGGAATGAAGTCATAAATTTCATATTTAGAATCTAATTGTTTTAGGGGAATTTTGATTTCTAATTCTAACGTATTTTTAAAGAAATTGCAGTTTAAAAGTTCAGCATGATAATAATTTTGAATATCTTTTATAGGGATTGCTATGTCAAGGCCAAGATTTTTCGTAATTTCCAAAAGTTTTAATATGTCATTTTCTAATATCTCTTTTGAAATAATTGAAGAAGGGATCATATGAGATTTACAAGACGTTAGGATATTTGATAATCTCAACGTATTAATAAGATAATTATCATAAAATCCTTGTATGTAATTTAGGGAGAGTAGAAATTCATGTTCTTCTAGAGAATTTTCCATAAAATAATTTGTATGCGAAATAAATTTTGTCATAAAATTATTTGTATGGTCAATGAAGCTATGCAGATTAGTAGACGTATTTACTAACGCTGCATGTACGGTTACAGTGGGTTTTTTCTAATATCATATTCTTCTTTCAACTAGATTTCATTCGCCAAAAAGTTTCGTCCATCTCTAAAATTTAATACTCGACGGCAAATGCGTAGCACATCTCCGAAGAAAGATCTGATCAGAGTGAATACGCTTTGTTTGCTTCTAATGGAAGATGGTTTCGAATAGAAATCTTGTATCATAGCGGTATTTTGTTCTTTCAGATTCGTAATAGCGTTTTTCAGACGTTTTGCCATTTCTGCATATTTGCAATTTTTCCAGGTTGTTTCGTTGCACAACCGGTGTTTAAAATTTTTTTCTAATAATTTATCTGCTGATTCATGCAAGTCTAGCTTAATAGAGTAAATTATTGGGGCAGATTTCGAATATACGAAAATATTGTTTATTTCTTGAAAATAAGCGCCAGTTGACGCCGTCGTAATCCTATATGGGTCAGACGATGTTCTTTGCGCAATACTAGTCGAAGAAATAATTATTGCGAATTAGAAAAGTAGATTTGTATACATTTTCTGAAACAGAAAGAATGCAACGTCTAAGTTATTTACGAGAAAATGGATTATGCATTTTACTGATTTGTTTTGATATTCATTGGTTGGGGTAAGGGGGAAGACAAATTTTTCCGATGTCCAAGTTATGAATCTCAGTCAAATTGTTAATATAAAATTTACTAATTTTAATTTCTTTCGTCAGTATTCTGCTTTCATCAATTTGCGTTATTTTTCATGTATTTTTTCTAAAATTTTCGTTTTTTTTTCCGTATTTTCTTGCGTCCGTTTTCCGAGTTTCTGTGCGTGTTTAAATTTTGTGAGGTGCGGGTTTTTGTTCGGTGATTTGTTCAGTTCCTTTTTAATTTCTAAAAAAAATAAATTTTCCGTTTCTTAACATGTCGATCGTGTATTTAAATGACCGAATGTTCGCCTCACACAGCAAAGTGGATGCTAATAAGACCTGGTTCATCGGAAGCCAGGTTCTCAGCAAGATCCATCCATTTCAGGACTGCCCGTGTGAGCCATGTCTTTTTTACACACTACATCGGCTGTTTTCATTGTTTTATCGGGTTTCCAGTGAGTCAAACAGGGAGATGTTCCTGAGTGAATTCGAGCCACATCGGGTGCCGGAGGAGATCATCGAGGAGGACCTAAACTACTGGAGTCATTTGGTAAGGTTTGTATGTTGCCCTAAGTGCGAAGGTTTTGCCAAACACCTGCTTTTCTCCCTTCGAGTATTTTAACCTCGTGTCATGATGGTCGAGTTAGGGTACTCGGGGATCAAGCTTGAGTTCCGCGGCAACCTTGACACTCCGGGAGTGGTCAGCCTGGGGATACTCTCTGGCCTACTGGTTGGCTTGCTCTGCGTTTCGCAGCAGACCAACACAGAGGTTACAGTGGAGTATGTCCACGTCGATGGATCCCACTGTTTATTCATTCGTATGGAATACTCCGTCGATAGAGGATAGTGCTTCAACAGTTGACTCCAACTCAGGTGGAGAAGGAGGCCAACAAGACGACTCTTCTTCCTCATCGACCGACAGCAGTAGCACCACCAGCGGTGAACATCTCGCTGAATTCCTCGAGGGTTATGCCGACACCTGGGCCATCGGTAAGTTTTATTTTTTTTTTATATAAATTTTTTAGTGTTAAAAAAAAATTTTCGTTGCACAAATTTTATCTCGGTCAACAGATGAGAAAAGAAGAAAAGAGAGAAAAAAAAAAGGGGGGAAGAGGGAGAAAGATCGTGATTGAAAAAACCGTGTGACTACGGGTAATATACTTTACACACAGTTACTTTGGTTTTTTCCGAGGGCGACCCCTTGGTTTGGATATGATTTGGGTTGGGATGGGATTTTCAAAGTTTTCTTCGTTTTCTTCTAATTTTTCTTCGGAATTTATTTCATTATTATTACGAGATTTATACGGAATTAATCGTCGTTCATGAACTGTTTCGTCATACGCAGTTTTATCGTCCGTTTTAATACGAATTATGTAATTTAAATCCGTGACCTTCCTAACAATTTTATATGGTCCGGTATATTTCATTTTATTTTTTGCGACGTTTTTTGATTGACGCAGCAAAACAAGGTCATTAGGTTTGAAGTCAATGATCTTGTGGTGTGCGTTACAGTGTTTCGCGTTTTTTTCCGATGCTTTTTCTGCTAAGCTCGGCGTTTTTTCTCTCGTCTGAAGATTTTCAATTTCTTCTTCACGAGTTGTTTTATTACCATCGTTTTCTGGTATTTCTGGTAAATGTACTTCTGGGTTGAAACCATGAAGTAGGTAAAATGGGGATTTATTATTTAAGTGTTCAATTGGACTTATGTTATATGCGAAAATAATTTTATTTATTGTTTCGATCCATTCTTTTTCGTTTGAATGGTCGTATTTTGACAATGATTTTTTTATTACTCCGTTGATCTTTTCAACAAGTCCTTGCGATTGGGGGGAATAAAACGAGGAGTAAATAATTTTAATATTATTCTCTTCACAGAATTTACAGACGGTTTCATTTGCAAAATGACCTCCGTTATCGCAAGAAATTTTTCCTGGGGTGCCATACGTATAACAAATAAATTTGAAATACTCAATTACGCATTGAGCATTTGGGTTTTTTGTTGGACGTATGGTGCAGAAATTTGTGCTTTTGTCTACACCGACAAGCACGTACGAGTGTTCATACTCGGTGTTAAATTTCCCAATGAAATCGATCTCTAAATGCGAACACTTTTTAGGGTTTTTGATTTCAATATGTTTGAGGTAGCTAGCCTCTTTCGGGGAATTTTGTTCCATTTGACACTCATGACACGACAATACATATTCTGTAATTTTTTGTACCATGTTTTTAAAGAAAAACTGGTTTTTTATTTTATTTTTTGTTTTTTTAATTCCGAAATGACCTCCATACAACGGATCGTTATGTAGTTTTTTTAGAACTTCCGGAATTAATTTTTCAGGAATTACTGTAACTGCTACATCATATGATGAGGTTGGGTTAGGTAATTTCTTTAACACATTATTTTCATCCAGAAAATATAATTGTATAGTACGATTTAATTTTCGTATTTTGTTTTTATCTTTTTTAATTTCGTTGTAATTTAATAACGAAATAACATTTTTCCAATGCGGGTCATTTTCCTGCATTGTTTTTAAATTTTCGGGCAATTCAATTTTTTGGAGGGGTTCAGAAGTTTGATCTTCTGATTGGGGAAATGATGTGATATCGGGATTTGACATTTGCGTGACATCTGGGGTCACAGGAGGGGTTGGGGTGATCTGATTATCGAGGTTTGACTCTTTAAGAGCAAATCTTGTGACTACATTAGTAATTTTGTTGGGACAATTTTCAGAATGGCTAAATTCATTCTGTGGGGCTGTAAGGGAAAGTTGAAGCAAGGGAAGGGGGAAATAATTTATTTGGTACGTTGTATTTGGGTAGTACCACGTATTTTGATTCTGATAAAATGCAGAATTTAATGGGACAGAATTGTCATTGTGAATTCTACACAAAGCATTCACATTTTTCTCTTCGTCTTGAAGAGAATATTTTTTATCTACGAGAAATTCGTGTTTTTCAAATGTAATTTTATCCGGTTCATCATGCGGACGAGATAACATATCAGCCATGCAATTATTTTTTCCAGCGATATGTTTAATTTGGAAACTATATTCGTTTAATTTAGATATTAATCGAATTAATCTTGGGCTTGGAGTATTAAATTTCTGATGATAAATCAGAGGTTTATGATCCGTGTATACTACAAAGCGTAATGTAAGTAAGTATCCACGAAAATGAGCTAATGCATTAGTAATAGCTAACATTTCCAAGTCAAATGAACACAATTTTGACTGGGCAAGTTGGACTCTCTCAGAGAAATATCCAACTGGATGTATATGCTTCGTAATGGGATTAGTTTGCAGCAGCACTGCACCTAATGCGATTTTCGAAGCATCAACTTCTACACAGGTTTCAAATTTTGGATCATATATTGCTAATACAGGTTTAGAAATCATTATTTCTTTTAATTTTTCAAATATTTCAAGATGTTCTTGATTTAATTTTATTTTTGCATTTGATTTGCTATCTGTTCCTCTTAGTAAATCAGTAAGGGGAGCAGTAATTTTAGCTAAATTAGGAATTAATTTCCTATGATAATTTATTGATCCTAAAAATGATCGTAATTGTTTTAACGTATTAGGGGGATTTAAATTTTTTATTGCCTCTGTATCTCAATTTCGTTCATTGCAAATTGGCATTTTTTTGTTTTTATTTTTAAATTTACTTCATTTAATCTTTTTAATACTTCCCTTGTATTTTCGAGACATTCTTCGAACGTTTCTCCAAAAATACAAATATCGTCCAGGTAACATACCATTTTTTTCCAGAATATATCATGGAATATGTCATCCATGATTGTTTGGAAAATGGACGGGGAGATACTTAAACCTATTGGAGTAGAATTGAACACATATCCAATTCCATCCACATTTATTCCAGTGTATTGTTTAGATTCTTCCGTGAGAGGAATCTGTAAATATCCACTGTTTAAATCAATTGTTGTAAACCATTTTTTATTTCTTAAGTATGGCCAAATAACATCAATCGTCGGTACGTGATTATTATCCATAAGAATTCTTTGGTTCACTCTTCGGTAGTCTACTAATACTCGATAGACTCCGTCTGGTTTCTTTTTTACAAATATTGGGGATTCTAATTTTGATTTTTGTTTTTTTAGGACACCTACTTTTACTAGGTCGTCGACCAGTTTGTGTAGGGCCTCATGTTCTTCGTGTGAAAATTTAAAATTTCTACACTGCAGTGGGGTTTCGTCGTCAACTCGGACAACTTGTTCGGGTACTTTACAAATGGAAACTTCATCTGTTTTTCTCGTAAAAATATTATTATATTCATTAATTATTTCGTACATTTTTATTTTTTGTTCAAGCGACAATTTTGGATTTATCGGGATAGGGTTTCCTCGATTATCCTTAAAAATAGTATTTTATTTTATTTTTTCAATTTGGCAGGAATCAATTTCTACTGCACTACTTAATTCAAATTTTCCTAAGTATTCGCCTTTATAGATCACGTGAGGTCTGTTATTATGATTAACAGCCGCTATCGTGTCTTCTGATACAATTACAAAGAAATTATTATTTTCTTCCATGGATGTTTCACACAGAAACTTCAGGTGTTCAGGCAACGTTGCTAAAATTAGCACCGAATTTGCCTCTATTTTAAAAGTTTGGGGAGCATAATATTTAAAGGGCTTAATATAACCTAACTTAATTTCCTTTTCAATAGGGAAATTGTGACATTCAGGCATGTCAAAACATTGCTCTTCATCACCACACGGTAGAGTGAATTTGTTTTTCGAAAAGTCCATTTTGGCTTTATGGGTTGATAAAAAATTGTAACCCAGTATGACTGGTTCTACTAAATTTCGGACAACGAAAGTGGGATGTGGGTAAATACAATGATCAATGGAAAAAATCACATTGGTTACTCCTATGACCTCAAGAGGTTGGCTATCCGCACCACAAAATCTTACTTTTGTTGGTAGAATTGGTTCCGTAAAATTGACTTTCTTTAAAACTTTTTCATCAATAAGTGTCTGTTCTGAACCTGGATCAACTAGGCTAAGTATTTGTTTACCATAAATGGCAAATGGAAGGTGAAATTTACATTGGGTTCTGCAGTACACTTTGTTTTGAAACTTCTCCTTACTCACATTGTTAACTGTGGGGACCATGTCCTCCCTTCTTTCGGGGCTCGGCCCCAGTCGACAGACCGCGGACTTGGTCCATCACCAAGTCCGCATAATAAAGTCTACGGACGTTAAAAGAAATCAGGCGCTCGTAGCACTTAGGCTAAACAGACGAAATTCGTTCTCTGTTTAGCCGACGTGTTACGAACGTAGCCTAGCGCAGACGTGCATACGAATACGCACGTGCCGCGGTCTAGGCTAAACACGAAACGCGCGCCTATCTCTCGATACTCGCGGATGACGTACGTGTTTAGCCTAACTTATACACCGGCGATGTCTTTCGCTAGTCGCCGGTTCAGGATACTATAAAAGGTTGGCTGCCTTACCAAATTGGTAATATCCGAACACGCAAGTCCGCATCCATTCGCCTGTGGGTTTTAGAGGTGAACCCACAGCCTGGTGACCCCGACGTGATATTTTACGTTGGGAATTTTTTTAGGAAGCAGGCGTGAAAACGCTAGCTGGCGGAATACCGCTGGCCTGCTAGTGCGAGCAATCGCGCTTGTCTAGCAGAATTTTTCGCTGGACTCTTCACTTGGAGACTGACTGTGGGAAATCAACCCCCCTCTTCCAAAATAAACGTTGTCCACTTGGAAGGGTAACGGAACACGCCTGAAAATAAGGAAACGTCTCACCAATCGTGGTAACCCACGATTCGTACATCTAGGATCCTCTAACGAGTTGAATCTATTCACAATGGTAGATGAAAATGTTGTTGAAACTGCTGATCAGCCAGCTCAAAATATAGCTAGGCAAGCAGCTGTTCGAACCATCGCTTCCAAAGAAGCTGAAAATCAAGAAAAATTAATTCACGATCTCATTAAAGCTAGTGTAGAAGAAGCCTTGGACAAACAACAGAAATTGTTTGGCAACCTCCAAAATAAGAAAAGGAGAGTTGAACTTCCTACGTTCTTACCCAAAGACGTAGAAACATGGCTCATGCAACTGACAGGCTGCTTCAGGGTTGAGCAAATTCCCCGTGAAGAACGCTACCAGCAACTGTGCGGTAGTATGCCAGCCGAAATAATTCGGGCCTGCCCAGACATAATGGATTGTCTGGAAGATGAGGAAGACCCGTACGAATGGTTCATTCAGAAAATAAGAAGAACCTTTGGTACCACTCAACGCCAGGAAATAAGGCAATTATTGAGTGGGATGTCAATTGGAGACGACAAACCAACCGTTTTTATGACGAAACTGGTTAAAAAAGGTGATAACCATGTCTCTCCAATGGTAATTGCAGATAGATTCTGTGAGCAGCTACCAGCTTCAGTAGTACAATCGCTGGGTGCTCTAAATCTGACCAATGCAAGGACCGATGACGACCTTCTAGCACTAGCCAAAGCTGCAGAAACTGCAATGGAGTATACAGGGAAACCTGCCATCCAAGCAACAGCAGCTCCAGCAGACGAACTGAGTAAGCTCCGAGCCGAAATAGCAGAGTTAAAAATGGAAACTCGCAAGGCTAGAGACTATACATCTGCTAGGAGTAATTTCAACAACAGATCCAAGAGCAGGGGACGTAACCCCAATAGAAATAAAAGCTATAATAACAGGCAGTCACGCTCTCGAGGACGGAGAGATGATAAAAATAGGAGTCCAACACCTCCGAGGAGATCCAAATCTCCCAAGAAACTAGATCCAAACTGGTCAGCAGCTCTTTGCTTCTATCACAATAGATATGGAGAAAAAGCAAAGGCTTGCAACACCCGCTGTAAACGATGGGCGGAGAGAATGGTCCAAGACGCGCAGGAGAAGAAAAATCTCCTCGCAGAGATCGAAAAGAGAGAACAAACTAGTAAGTCAAACTAGATCGAGGGGTCATATCGGTGGCTACCGATCCCTCGCCCAAATTCTCTCGCCGCCTGTTCATCACGGACAGGACAAAAAGGAGAAAATTCCTCATAGATTCTGGTGCTGATCTCAGCATTTTACCAGCTAAAAATAAACATAAGAAATTTTCTCCGAAATCCAAACTAAATGCAGTTGACGAACATACATTCGCTGCATATGGCAAAAAACATTGCAAAATAGACATTGGTCTCCATAGGGACATGTCTTGGGATTTCACAATAGCTGATATATCACAACCAATACTCGGAGCAGATTTTCTTGCTCACTACGAGTTGGTAGTCGATCTGAAAAATAAACGTTTAATCGACTTAACCACTGGCAAATATGTGGAAGGTATAACAAAAAATTACAAATTACTAGATACTTCCATTGGAAGCTGTGCAACTGTAGATAAAGATTTCCTAAAAATACTGAATGAATATCCAGGTATTTTATTACCATCAATAAGGAAACATCCGACATACAAACATGATACAGTGCACGTAATAGAAACAAGGGGTCAGCCTTGCTCAGCTAGGGCACGTAGATTGCCACCCGACAAACTTGCTGAAGCCAAGAAGCAATTTTCTAAAATGATAGAAGAAGGTATTTGTCGACCTTCTAACAGCTCATGGTCCACACCAATACATATGACCAAAAAGGCTAATGGAACATGGAGAATCGTCGGGGACTATAGAGCCCTGAACGCTAAAACCATTCCAGACAAATACCCCGTACCCAATATAATGGATTTCAATAACAATATGAAAGGTAAAACAATGTTTACCAAAATAGACATTAATTGGGGCTTCCACCACATACCAATGGCCGAAAAAGATATCTGCAAGACAGCACTCATCACTCCATTTGGTTTATTCGAATACTTGCGAATGCCATTTGGACTTAGAAATGCTGCTCAAACCTTCCAACGTTTCATGAATCAGCTATTGAGGGACTTACCATTCGCATATGCTTATCTAGACGACATATGCATATGCTCAGAAGGTGGAATTGATGAACACGAGAAAAACGTAAGAGCCGTATTACAGCGTATACACACTGCCGGCCTTACGGTCAATTTACCTAAAAGCGAATTTGCTAGAAACAGTATTGACTTTCTCGGGTACCAAATAACACCCGAAGGTATAGCCCCCCTGAAAATAAAGGTGGAGCCAATATTGAAATTTCCTAAACCCAAGAACGTTGCAGAACTTCGAAGGTTCCTAGGAATGACCAATTTTTACAGACGTTGCATAAAAAACGCTGCTTCAGAACAAGGCAAACTGTTCGCCCTTATTAAAACCAATAAAAAGCGCGACAAAACGCCCATTGAATGGACTGAAGAGGCAGAACTAGCATTTGAAAATACAAAAAACATGCTAGCCAATGCAACGTTACTGGCTCACCCGGATGACAGTCTACCACTCTGTATCTCAACAGACGCATCCGATTTTGCAATAGGTGCAACCTTATACCAAATAAAGGATAACACCAATCAACCACTTGCATTCTTCTCGAGGAAACTTTCCAAAACTGAGAAAAATTATAGTACTTACGACCGGGAGTTATTGGCAATAAATACAGCAATAAGGCATTTTAGACACCATGTAGAGGGTAGATGTTTCGCCGTGTATACGGACCATAAACCCATAACACATGCCTTTGAGCAAAGAAGTGAGCATGCCTCACCTCGCCAAATTAGACAGCTTGAATTCATTAGCCAATTCACCACTGACATAAGGTACATCAAAGGAGAGCTGAATGAACCAGCTGACGCCTTAAGTCGAATCGAAGCTATCACAACTCCATCTCAGTTACCATATGCCGAAATAGCAAAAGACCAACTGGAAGACGAAGAATTGCAAAAATTGCTATCTTCCAACACCACAGGCCTTAAACTAAAACTGAGAAAACTCCCTGACACAAAATTACTACTAATATGTGATGTGTCAACTGGTAAAGAACGTCCATTTATTCCATTAAAATACAGAAAAATGGCGTTTGACAGCGTGCATAACCTATCACACACTGGACCTCGTAGTACTACTAAACTCATGACCTCGAGATTCGTATGGCCCAAAATAAATTCAGATTGTAACAACTGGGCCCGTGCCTGTCTGAATTGTCAGACAGCCAAAATTGGCAGACATACGAGATCTGCATTTAAAAGATTTAGACCAACCGATCGGTTTAAACACCTTCACATAGATTTAGTGGGTCCATTACCCCCATCACAAGGACATAAATACCTCCTTACGATGATTGACCGTGCAACTAGATGGCCAGAAGCAATTCCATTAATTGAGATGTCAGCACAAACGGTAGCTACTCAATTATATACAACCTGGATTGCTAGATTTGGAGTACCCCAAAGCATTACAACCGACCAAGGTAGGCAATTCGAAAGCCAATTATTCAGTGAACTAACAAAAACCTTGGGTGCTAAACATTGGGCTACTACAACCTACCACCACCAATCAAACGGGAAGGTAGAAAGGTGGCATAGAGCTCTTAAAGCTTCTATAATGGCTGCCGACACAAAAAGATGGGTAGAGATCTTACCTACCATCTTGCTAGGCCTAAGATCAGCCTTACAAACCGACACCGGCCACTCCGCCGCTCAACTAGCATTAGGCGAAGAATTACGCTTGCCAGGGGATTTCTTTATCGAATCAAAAGAAACAAACCCCGAAACCTTAGTGCAAAACATAAAAGATGATGCAAATCAATTCCTTAAGCAAGCACCTACTCACGGTAAACAAAAACCTTATGTCTCAAGACACTTAGCTACAACATCGCATGTGTTCTTACGAGAGGAAGGAATGAAACGAGCTTTACAAAAACCCTATTCTGGACCATACAAAGTAATTGATCGAACAGAAAAAACGTTCACAATACTTGTATCAGGACAGGAAAAGAAGGTGTCGATAGATCGGGTCAAACCAGCATTCCTAATTAGTGAAAATGCAGAACTGGACAAAATGATAAATGAAAATAAAAATAAAAATTCACAAAATTCAGAGAATAAAGACGAAAAAACAAACATAAAATCTGACTCACAAACAAATAAAACACGAAAAACATATAGTGAAGTGGTAAAATCAAACACCAAAAATACGAAAAAAGTCAGATTTAATGAGGAAATAGTCACTCACACATATAATCCTAAAAGCCCAATTAAGCCTAAACAAAGAGGCAGGCCAAAAGGAACATATAAAAAACGCAATCAGAAACCAACAAGATCATCACCTCGATTTTGCAGAGAGTAAAAAAAAAAAAAATATAGATATAATAAAAATCCAATACATAGAAATCTCATATATAGATATAATAAAAATCTCATACTCTTATCGCACGTGCTTTTTCTAACACACTAGCACGTCGACCTCAAAATCGAAGGTTAGATAAAAACACATAAAACACTATAGACTGACGTCACAAACAGCTGATTGCAAAAGGAAAATCGAACCAAATCGTCGCAACAACTGACAAACACATTTCATTCGCCTGTCGACTGTTGCTCAAAGCACCACTCTTAGTTCAATTAGAACTGTTCGCTTTGATTTCACTCTCGAATTTCCTTGTACATATTTTTTCTCATTTTTTATTTTTGTTCACTATGTCCTCAACTACCAATATGGAAGTTGACCAACTTCTCGATTACGAGGAGGAGATGTTGCTTTCCGACGCAACTAAACCTCCTCAACCTGCCAAAAACTCTCAATCTTCAGGGAACGTTGCTAACATTGAGTCAATTCTCAATGAGATGACGCAACAAACCCCGAAAATCATTCCGTTCCCTGCGGACCAATCGGCGGCTTGTTCCTCTGTGGCTAACACCACAGAGCCACCTGACGCTAGGAAGGCGAGCATCCTCCTCACCCCCGAAAATCAGGCTCTTTCGACAATTCCGAAACCAGAGCCGAAATTTTCAAATTTCAAATTCTCCAACTCTGTCGTCCGTAACAACTTTCAGAACACTGGCATTTCCAAATCGCCACTTCTCCAAGGTTACACTCCTTTCCGTAAAAATACTCAGGCGGACGAACATGGACACCATCCTCGTAGAAATAGAAAACGTGGTATCCAATCCAGAGCTAACTATCAGCAACGTCGTAGACTATCCTACTACGACGGGACTATTGCGGGACATACCCTCGGCGTGGCCCTCCGAGACTTAATCTTCGGAGGAAATGCCAACCCTCGCAACAATGCGAGGCCACCCACTGGACACAAATGAGTCGTCCACGGGTTCCCCCAGACTTCGGAACATAAGTCGTTCCACCGACAGTGAAACTGGGGGGGAGTAGCTGTGGGGACCATGTCCTCCCTTCTTTCGGGGCTCTGCCCCAGTCGACAGACCGCGGACTTGGTCCATCACCAAGTCCGCATAATAAAGTCTACGGACGTTAAAAGAAATCAGGCGCTCGTAGCACTTAGGCTAAACAGACGAAATTCGTTCTCTGTTTAGCTGACGTGTTACGAACGTAGCCTAGCGCAGACGTGCATACGAATACGCACGTGCCGCGGTCTAGGCTAAACACAAAACGCGCGCCTATCTCTCGATACTCGCGGATGACGTACGTGTTTAGCCTAACTTATACACCGGCGATGTCTTTCGCTAGTCGCCGGTTCAGGATACTATAAAAGGTTGGCTGCCTTACCAAATTGGTAATATCCGAACACGCAAGTCCGCATCCATTCGCCTGTGGGTTTTAGAGGTGAACCCACATTAACCAATTTCGATTCTTTGTTCGAGACATCCCTTACAGCTGTCAGGTCACCTGTAAGGGGGACACCTAGTTTTTTGAGCAACAATTCTGGCAAGCCTGGGGGTTTGATGTTGGGAGATAATTTTGTTGTGGAGCTGCAATCAATGGTGCCAGAGGGGCAATCATTTGAGTGTTTGCAGCCACATAGGGGAGATTTTGGGGAGTATTAAATGAAATTCCAGACCATGCTGGAGCATTGTTCCAATTTGGAAGGGCCATTTGATTCCAATTTGGAATTCTATTGGAATAATATCCATTATTATTTCTCGGAAAATTATTTCTACGAAAATTTGGATTAAAATTTCTACCTTTATAATTAGGATTGAAATTTTGATTATTATTCCAATTTCTGTTTTGGTTATTTTGGTTCCAGTTTTGATTCTGGTTCCAATTACCATTATTATTACTATTATTATTATAATTATTATTATTGTTTCTATTTTGATTTTGGTTTTGGTTTTGATTTTGATTTTGGTTTTGATTTTGGTTTTGATTATAATTATTTTGTTCGTTATTATTATTATTTTTATTTTGGGAATTTTTATATTTTCTGGATTCCTGAGATTTTAAAATGTTCGCTATTGCAGCGCTCATTTTCTCCATTTCAGCTTTCCAGATTGGGTCGGATGATATTAAATTAACATTTTTTTCGGTTTTCTTTTCTGTTTTCCCAGATTTTAATTCTTCGATAGTTTTTTCAAATTGGTCAATTTTTTTTCGTAAGAGGGGATCTACATGTCCAAATGCTTTATCCTTTAATTCTAGATATTTAGAAAAAGCTTTATCGAGTTCCTGAATTGTTTTAGGTTCTTTTTTTATTAAAAATACTCTTTCTTTTTCTGGGAGGTTAGGCATAATTTTTCAATAATTTTTTCTTCAGAAATATCGGGTTCAATTTGTTTTAAAATTCTTTTTACGAACATAATGTACGAAGAGAAATCGGCTTCACCGTTGTAATTTCTTTCGTATAATATTTCACGTAATTGAGGTTTAGTCCTCGTAAAGACTTCCAAAATTTTTTGTTTAGTATTTTGCCAATTATTACATTCGGGATTTGCTTGAATTCTATCTTCAAATATTTGTTTAGCGAGACCTGAAAATGCAATTCTTATTTTTTTAAATTTCATATTTGCATCCCAATTGAATGATTCGCTTCATTTTCAAATCCGATTAAAAATGATATGATATCTTCAGTTGGGGTGTGTCCATATAAGGAAGGTCTGATGTTTACTGCAGCCTTTCCTGACATTTTATTTTTTATTGGGGGAATTAAATTTTCTAAAAGTCTAGTTTCAACTTCTGGGCTGAGAAAATCTTCGTCAGATTTTTCTAAGCACTCAGTAATATCAACGAGGTTAATTACAGTTTTGACTCTTGGAAATGGTGTGGGATTATCCAAGTTTTCCAAAAGTGGTGTTGAAGTAGTAGGGGGGTTAAAATATTTTCTTATAATAGGATTTTCTAATTGGGGAATTTGTTCGCGAGATTTTCGTGTTGTTTGTAAAATTATTTTTTATATTTTCAGGGTTTAATAATTTTTGTATTTCTTTACTAGATTTAATTTTTAATAGGATATCCTCTTGGGTTTTTATACGAGAAAAATATTTTTATCAACTTCGATATTTAAATTTTGACATACTTTAATTAGTTTGAAATTTTTAGCTTCAATAAGCCAATTTAAATTTGTTTTAGTAGTATTGGGTTCGGATAAATTTTCCCAAGTTTCACTCATAAAAATAAATTTTTTCGCGACTTATAATTATTTAACACTTCTTATATTTAAGGGAGGGACGCGAATTATAATTAATATTGTTACTTTATTTCTTCTTTTGTTTGAACAGGAGCTTGATGGATCCATTGCCGCTCTCCCGAACTCCGTCACCGATTCTATGTATATACGCTCGTTTTTTCTACTTTTGTATAATAAATCTCCTTTGTTGTTTTTGAAGTTCGAGTTTCTTTTCACAACTGATTTTTTTCCACTCGCAGCTAACCTCTACTTCCTTTCCTCAAGAGCGCGCTTTACGCGTTTCTCTTAGAGTACTTGACTAGAGTTTTCAAGGTTAGAGCAAAGTACTTTGAACCAGGGGAATTGAAACAGCAGCTTGGATTCAGCAATTCCGTTGAATAGGTACTAGAGCGAGAGTTCGATTTGCAATAGCAGACCAGTTGGGTGCCAATAATGTAACGGCCAAAAGAGGTGGTAATGTACCTAATTAAGTCCACTTTCGGGAGTACACCATACACGATATATCACGTACTTTAAAAGCAGTAATACTTCTAAAATAAATTCAAGTTTATCATCCACACACTATCGTGAACCTTAACATTAATTTGAGACTCAATAATATTTCAAACACATGAGAGATTTTACACATTTAATAAAATAATAATTTGTACATCACAGTACATATATCTACGTTAATATTTATACATATACAATCACAATTCAACAATCAAGACTATCTTTTCACCAGAGACTTCTGCAAGAGAGGTTCTAGGTACTTGGAAGTAGCTGTTGAAGAACTGTACAAGAACTGAACCAGAACTGAACTGAATAATTATACTACTGAATCGAGGGATTATATACTCATTCAGGGTATGAAAACGTACGTGTCAAATAGGTAAAGTGAAGTAGGGTGTTGTTATTATAGGGTTGTGCTGACTCGTCGAGTACTCGAGGGACAGGTACAACTAGGTCATAAATATACAGAAAGTATATCAGTATACATAAAATTAAATACAGGTAATTTAGTGGTTGTTTACAAAGAGTTATAGGATGATAATTGTTGATAAATATCTACGTTTTTGGTATTTGAAAATGAGTGAACGAATATGTTCGTCATTTCTAAAAATAGACGAAAATATACGTTACACTCGCAACGTTTTTCACTCGCCTTTCTGCTGTTGACTAGAACACGCCGAAATTTTTCTATCATTTTTCTTTTACCTTTTCTCTCCAAATTTACCTAGTTTTTCCTTCCTTATAATGTCGTCCCCAACTAACACCTCAATTTCTCAAAACCTGAATTCCAATTTGTAGTTCCACCTGTGCCTAAGCCTGAGAAGATGAAGGAACAAATGGAACACAAAATGGAAATCGAAAGGATTGAAAATGAATTGCTGATGGACACGACATCGGCTGTGGACATCATTAAAATGATGTCCACACACCTTCCTGCCCTGATCTCGCCCCAGAAATTGCCGGAGAAAACACCGAGAGTGGAGTTCCCACCCCCGGAGTCTTCAGCCCTGGCAAAATTGGAGGTGAGAAGGCAACATCCGGCGGAAGAGGCGCAAAAACCATGCCCTCCCCCCAACTTAGGCCTGACCTACAAGCCATCGGGGAATTCAAACTCCCTGATGTACTGAAGACCAAGGCTTATAACCCCGTCTGATCCTCGCCTTTCCCACCATTCCCGACCATATACCCGTCCGGCTCCACCACAAAGACTGACTAGACGAAGGGGACAGGCCAGCAGGGACGCCTACCAGGCCCTGTTTGACACATGCAAACAATCGTATGAGTGCGTAGGGGCCGCGGTAAGCTCATCTCTCGCTAAATGGGAGAAGGACCAGAGGCAGCAATAGACTCGATAAGTCCCCCCAGGCACGCGACTCATGATTTTTGCAGCGCAAAAACTGGGTGGAGTAGCTGTGGGGACATTACTCGTATGAGGTAAAAGGGGCTCGCACCCCTTGACGACAGTCGCCGCCCAAAGGCTGGCAATAATCGTCTTTATGACGTTAAACCAATTTACACTGGTGCATTTGTATGCATTGTACGGGCCAAGATCAATTACCTGATAACGATCTCGATAATGTCACAACCCGGTACCAAATGTACTGCGTCATTTCTTATCACCTCAACGGAGACAAGAAACGACGTAATGCATGACATAATTACGTACATATACATATGCATGTGTGTCTGTGTGCGTGTACCAAATCCTGTATATAAACTCTCAGAACTGGCTCAAAAATTGCCAGTGTTCGCCGAGGATTTGGCTCTCCCATACTTAATCGTATGAAGTGGCAGAACACGCAAATACTGTTGAAGACCTTCTAGTGTGAATATCTCTCACGACAAGGTATTCCACAATGCAAATAGATTGCGATATAAATCTTTTCAAAAAAAAAGACGAAACAGTCAGTGTAATGTTGATTACAAGAAAGCATAAAATCTATCAAAAATACTTCAATACAAATTGACCACAGAAGTTATCAAAGAGTGAAAACTCAAGAAAATTATCCAAAAAAATTAAAAACCTAATAAATTCAGACCAATTTATCAAAACACAAACAAAAACACAAAACTGTATCAAACAATTGCATAAAAACAATAATTAATGATCAAAAATGAGAGAAATTAAGTAAGGGCAAGTGCAATTACATCCTGAAACAGTGATACTCGTTAAAATTAAATAGGTGGCAAGGGACACGATTCGAGAATTTTTGTTTTGTACAAGTGTGAACATACAAAACATGGATGATTCAGTTAAAGACTACAACATCCAGCAAGTGAAAGTATTTGTAGGGTTGCATGAAATTATATGTAACATATAAGTGTGTGAGTGAGATATATCATTTATACTATACAATGTATAGCTTACAGGTTACAACAATGATTGCCATTTTCAACCTTGAATATGTCCATGTCATGCATTGACCCCGATTTGTTTCTATTTTAGGATGAATTTCTTCAACTCTTAATTCGTATTTTTAAATTATATGAGTAAGAGAGAGAATGGATTATATATTTCTGTATATTATTTCTCATGCTTGTACACATTTATTGAGATCTACTATGGACTATAGGGTATCAAAAGTATATTGTTAGTGTGACAATGGGTGGTTGTTGACAAACAAGTGTGTACTACACATTTGTCGACCACCTACTGGGCCAGTGAATTAGAGCCACAAACTACCTTTTTGCGGTCATGACTATGTGTTTCATCTGCAGAGCCCAACTTTAATACTGAGCTTGGCCCACACACACTCTGATATTGAATATGTACACACCTTCTTGGTATTTGTGTGGTGCTGTGTACATATCTATACTCACACCCATAAATGGTGACCTCTTGATGTGGGAAGTATTTTATTTTTGTCTTCAACGTTTTACCATCGACAGGGGAAGAAACAGTCACCTACTTCCCCCACTTCCAACAGTAGCTTGGAAACAACAACCAATCAGCTTTAATCAGCTGATTGACCAAACTATGCCCCCTTATTCAACATGTTGCAAATTCAACGTGTTATCTCGATAATTCCCGCAAATTTAAAGATTTTGGCTTGAAATTTTTATGACAGTTGGAGACTATTAGGAAATAATTTGTTATTAAATTTTAGTGAAATTGGTCAACTGGTTTCCAAAAAGCAGCCATTACAAAATTTGACACTTGGAAAATACACACATACCAACTGAAGCAGAGATATTTTATAATTTCTTAACCTGAAACTAGCAATGAAATATCGATATATCAATAAATATCGATTGATATCAATATAAATATTGTTGAGACCACCAATTTTTCTCCCCCTCACACCCGCAAACACTCGACTATCTTTATAATACACTTTCACATCTTTATTTGTGGCTACACTGATACAGTATTCCGCTGCTCACTTATTAATCTCTGTACACCTTTGTTAATCTCACTCAGGCTTTACTCACTCTTATCAAATGTGATTGATGTTAAATACACACACTTCTGAGACGTTACTTTGGTTAATTCTTTATTTCACATTACAAAACTTCTTCCTTGATTCACATCCTCTATAAATATAGATTACTATCTGTAAATTATTTTGCAGTTTTTTCAAGTAAACTCTCTCTTTTATTCTCTCTCCATCTACATTACTATCTCCATCTCCATCTCCATCTCCATCTCCATTACCATCTTGATCTCAATCTCTATCTCTATATCTATTTCTTTCTATCTCTATCTCCATCTCTTTTTCTATCTTGATCTCAATCTCAATCTCAATCTCAATCTCTATTTCTCTCTATCAGTATTTCTCTCTATCTCTATCTCCATCTCTATCTCTACCTTCATTTCCATCCATATCCCTATTTCCATCTGCAAACTGGGTTATCTACCAAAGCATTGCTGCACTAGAGCATTTTTTGCCCCTTTTTGTTCATTGAAACCACATGGGTTTATTCTAATGAACCTAGTCCTTATTCCAGGCTTTTTTCTCTCTTTTTTTGCCCATCATACATAGGCCCAGTTTCATAGAAGGATTAAATTACATTTTATAATACTTATGAATTTTTATAGGAGATGTTAATAATTTTTTACATATTTCACATTCATAAAATTTAAAAAAAAAAAAAACAAATAAAAATGTTTTTTAATTGACTTTTTTTTCAATGATGGGGGATGACAAGCCATAGCCTCCTTTAGCATTAATTGTTATCATACCTAAAAAATAATCTAATATCTACATAGTTATACTATTTCATAGAAACTTTTAATCAAATTTTGGCCCATTTTACATGGCTCAATCAATTAATGAAACTTTGCATAAGTATCTACCTACTTAAAGACGGGTCAAGTATACAGGAGTGTTGTGGAATATCAATATTTTTGAACTATCAATAGTAATGAAACATATTTCATCAGCATCTGTTTTTACAACTAGTTAATATAATTCTCAGATTTTCTTCAAATGTAAATTTGCTTTCACATAGGTACTTCATTATATTTTTGAATTCCAAAAAAAAATCAGCAAAAAAGATCCAATGACAGCTTTTAAACCTATTATTAATAGCAATTTGTTGAAGAAACTAGGGATACACTTACCATAGTCTACATATAATTGAGAGTACTATCGATGGTTTTTATGGATATTCCCCACAACAATAGTATACAAAACATGTAGGAAGTTTCAGATGGATTAAATTGTGAGAAGTTGGTGAAAACTTGATTCCAAGATTTCATCCAAATAGTCAAAGAGAAGAATAGATGAATAGAGAGGATCAGCAAATACAAGTGTTTTAAAAATGATGTTCATTTTCTCCTTCAACAAGTTCAAATAATTATGAAATAAATATGTTTTACAACATACCCATCACTTTGCCAAATAACAACTGTACTTTTTACCAGACAAAAACACCCTCTGTTGATCTGATTTTTTTATTTTTTGAAGCTGCTATGTTGAAATTAATACTTTTTTATTGTGAAGACACGATTTTCAAAAGTCATAAACGTTTATAATTTATGTGAATGTTTATTCAACTGAACACATATTCGATGGTTTAAACTACCTGTGTTAAAGGTAGAGCTAAAAAATTCTGTCTTGTTCATATAGTCGTTTTATCATAACAACAGACACATGACCAGAAACTGTACAATCTTGAAATTGTGATAGTAAGGTTCTTTTTGTTTTTCATATTTTTGTTTTCTGTGTACCAGTAACTCCATTCAGGCATGAAGGGAAAAGAAGGTGAGTTGACAAATTGAGTTTTGAAGTGTTAGTGAGGGTTATAGTCATCCTACTTTGGTAAACTGTTGGTGATATTTGAATTTCTTATAGTAGAAATCAAGTAAGGTATTTTCTTTATCCCCTTTGTAACTTTGTTTCCTAGCTGCTGCTTTCAGTATTTTCCACAAATTATTATACACATAAGCTTGATTCGTAGATACCAATACTAGGATTTTTCATTTTCACTTCCTATTACATACAAATTATCAAAGAAATATTGCACAGTCTCATCCTAGACCGCTTTTCGGATTTGTCATCTCACCCATATCATGATGATAGGAACCTAATAATACGTTTCCTTGTCCTAAATTTTTTCTCATCCAAAAGAAAGAATTCATGACTTTTCGGTGGAAAATTTCAACAATGAAATAAAGTTTACAAAAAATATTTTTGGTTATAAGAAGAAACATAAAGCTTTCAGATAAGTTGCAAGATTTTTTTAATGTGGTGGACAGTACAGTTATACATTTAGAATAGTTGTTATATACGATATTTATAATGGTTATCATGCAAACTTAAATCCGTCAACTTTCCCCTCTCGCCAACATATCCTAATTTTCCATAACATAATAATTTAAAACACTGTAGATTTAGAACTCATGTAATATATTCTTCAATTTAGTTGTTATTGCTTCTACAATGTTATTCACAAATAATATATATCTTTTCCTACATTTGATTGGAAAATCTAGTAAATCTTACTTGAACAACCTAAAACTTGTTGCCCAAGTCACCAGTCATTTTTAAGTTAAATTATGTTTAGATTAAAATCATTTTGGCTACAAAAAATTTTCTTATTTGTAAGATAAAGTTAATAACTATTAACAGTGGTAGACGTGGAGTAATTGAACAGATGTTGTATCCGATAGGTGGTTTCATTTAAAAAATTATTCATTCTTGTAAAACCTCAAAACTTCACACTTATTAAAACTTTAACCATAAACCCAGAAGAAGAAAAATTCCGAGATTTTGGAGTGTCCAGAACTCAGGTTACAATCCAAATAATGAAACCTACCAATCATTATATCCTTAAAATTAATTTTAATCTATATTTATACAAAGTCGATCTCATACATACTCTTATTCCATGTGAATCCACATTCACCTTACTCCATGATCTAACCAATGATATGAATACTTTTAGAATATGTCAAGAATAAGCTTAATAATTCCAAAAACCATTAATTGAATATAAAAAATTATTCAAATATAATAATGTTTAGCTCAATAAAACACATTATGAAGTCAAAATTCAAAAGTATAAAAATATTTGTTTCTCATTTTTGCTGCAACAAACTTTGTACAAATCTGCCAAATTCAAATACCCTAAATTCACCAACATTAATCCTCTTCCTTGAAACCAATCTGGTTTAAGAACGACGGAATTTTTATTACCTATTCTGACTTTTGGAGCTCAAATCAAGATCTCCAGGTTCTGTTCCGTAATGTTGTAGTTACACAAATAATAATTTTTTATTCAATATTCTGATTCAAATTTATTGGTAAAAAATTCCCCAAAGGGTTTACAACTTTGCTTTGTATGAAACAAATATTTATTTCCTAAATTTTAGTATGTTGAAAATTATTTTCAGCTTATGATAGTCTTACCACTTTCAATTTTAATAAAAATTTCACTGAAATATAATCATTATTTTAAATTAGAGAAATGTCTTCGATAATTATGGTGGAACTACATATATCAGCTCCACTCTCGACAACAACCAGTGACACAATAGCTGAGTGAATATTATGTTATATTTTGGTGTTTGTGGTGAAAGCATTAGGATTCCTTTCAATTATAAAATTATTAGCTAGGAAGACAAATTAAAAATTTTCGTATGTATAAAAAAATTAAAAAATAACCAACAGGCTGTGGCATTAGGGACCTAATATTAATCAACAGAATACTTTATAACAATATTTCAAAAAATACTGTGAGACTCCAGTTGAGAAATAAAACAGTGAGAAAAAGAGTCAATAAGTATTATGTTATCAAATTGTATACTTACCCATTAAAATACCTAGTATGTGCTTCTAAATCAAAAAACAAATCATTAGTTTACCTAAATTCATCCAATAGGAAACTGAATTTACTGAATTTCTTTTTTTTTCTTTATAAAAGAAAATCTGTAAACCAAAATGAATTATAATAAGATGGAGATAGCCATAGAAAATCTTCAACGAAGAATATTATTTCTTTTTCTAGTGACATTCCTTTTTCTTAGGTTGAGAGAAAAGATCAAAGACTCATATTGGTAACCCATGCCTCTTTAATTTGAGCGGATATGTCCTCACATAGAATATTATTTTTCTTGTCTATATTTAGCTCAGTTTATTTATTATTAAGAAATGTGACTGGATTATGCATTAAAAAATGCATAGGAAAAGATACATTTGAACCTTTCCTATTAATTATGGGAGAAATAAATGGCAGTTCGGATTATCCTGAGGACAGATCAACTGGCGCTCACTGTAGGGGAGACCAATGACCCATGGGATGGTTTTTGTACTTTTCTCTCTAATTCTCCAATTAATTGAGTGTAGATCAATTTTTTGTTCAATTTGTAGTGCGAACTCAAAACTAATAACATGACAAGAAAACTTTTCCTAATTCCTCCCAAATTCTTCATAAATCAAATTTTACACAATCACTGATGCCAAAATTAAGAAACTTTTTTATTAAAAATGTGATTTATTGGTGTGGAATACCTTGTCATGAGAAAGTATTCTCACCAGAAGGTAGATTCAACATAATTTAAGCGTGTTCAGCCACTTCATATTTAACATATTGGTAAACCAAAACAAAGGCAAACACTGGCAATTTTAGAGACAGTTCGGATGGTTTTTATACTGGCTTAATTACAAGCACACAAACACACGTATGTAAGAAATATGTACGTAAGTGAGAACGGCCCGAATGCGTCATCTCTTATTGTGATAAGAAATGGATGGAAGGTTCGTGTACAGATTGTGACATCATCCTATTGTTGAGATGTGTCACAATTTGGTACTCGTACATTACCTTCAAGTACATGCAGGTAATTACGATCAAACGTAATTCATGTGTATTTTACGTCACTAAGACAAATATTTGCCAGCCCTTTAGGGTGGCAACTGTGGTTGAGGGGTCCAAGCCCCTATCCCTCATACGAGTGAGTTCCCACAGCTACTCCCACCAGTTTTTGTGCTGTAAAAATGATCAAATTGCGCAGGCCTGGGGGGACTTGCGGGTTTAATGCTGTTTTTGGTTGGCCTCACATTTGGCCAACACAGTTCCTACCACAGCCACAATGCATTTGTAGGACTATATACGAACATCAATTAGGGCTTGGTATGAATGACTGTTTTTTAGTTTACTACTGTATGCAAGAAAGTTTCACTTCAAAAAGAAAAAAAATTCACGACAGTCACCCATCCAACTAACATTGGAAAAAATGCTGCTTCAAAAATTGTTTTTTGGCCAATATCTACTGCACTTTTTAGATTTTCAGAAATTTGAAAAAAGGAAATTTACAAGTGATACTGGAGCACCCTCTTACCAATTTTCAGCCTTCTATCGCAGTTGGAAGTATGAAAAATAAAATCCGGACCATTTGAATTTTATATAGTAAATTATCACAAAAATTTTCAAATTAAACATGGTATGGTCTTAGAATTCATTTGGAACATTATCAAACATATCTTATATAACCCTAAAGGTTCAATATATTTTCCATGTAGCAGCTGTTTCAGGTTTCATAGTACGTGGGTCCCTGGGTATATAGGTCTCCCCTAACCAGTTTTAACTTTGATTATTTTAAAGGAACAGGTATTTATGTATTGCCTCTCTACCAAACAAGGTAGCACAAATAGGATAGATGCTATGATTTTAGTATTATTACCTAGGGTCCTGTACTGAAATATTACATAATATACAGTGTGATTCGAATCAAACCACAACATTTTAACCATAACATAAAAATTGGCTGTGGAATACCTTGTTGTGAGAGATATTCACAAGTAGAAGATAATCTACAGCTTTGGGTGTTCTGCCACTTCATACATTTAAGTATGGGAGGTACAAATCCAAGGTGAACACTGGCGATTTTGTAGCCAGTTTTGTGAGCTTATATACTAGATTTGGCACACACACACAGACACACATACGTACATATACATATGGTATTATGTCAAAGTTTACGTAGTTTCTTTCCTTCGTAAGGTGATAAGAAATGACACAGCATGTTTTGTGCCAGTCTGTGACATTGCCAAAATCCTTATCAAGTAATTTGTCATGTCCCATATAATGTATCTTACCTGTACATACATACAGGTATGAACATAAAAATGTACAAGTGTGAATTGGTTTAACGTCACAGTGTATTGACATTTTGCTTATTTTTGTTTGACGACAGAAACACATTGCGGTGTTTTCTACCATATTACACCTGGATTGGTTTATCCCTGTCGTTGTTTTATTGCACGAATTTTTTCTATTGCTTATCTTCAGACTTTCTCTTGTTAATGGAATTCCGAAAGATTCCAAATTCCTCGCTTATAGAATTTGTTTCAGATATTACTTTATCGGGAATATTTTTATTTTCTCGGAGCTGATCACTCAGATTTACAACTAGGAGACTGATTCTTCAGTTTTCTGCTTTGTAAAGGCATGCCTCTTCATCATGGGCATATAGGGTTTGAAGGGTCGTATTTTATTGATATGACATCGTCAGCAAATATGACCAATTTCTTTTTTCTACTTATTTGTGTATTTTCTATTTGTGAATTTTAATTTGTATCACGGTTTTCGACTAGTTTGTCCTCTAATTTTTGTATTTGTGTATTCTCAGATTGTTCAGTCTGTGTATTTTCTTCTACTTCTTTTTGTGTGTATTTCTTTGTTGCTCTTTGGAGCACTTTCTTGTTGTCATTAATAAAGTATGCAGGTTTCAATCTGTCAATTGAGATTGTTTCTTATTCTCCTGCAATTAGTATCACAAAGTTTTTATTATCTCATGATACAACTTTATAAGGACCAGCATATTGTTTTTCCAGCAAAAATCTTATTTTTTCTTCCCTGACAAACACTTGAGATGTTGTGGCCAAGTGTTTGGAGATGTAAATCTTTGGTTGGCCATGATGAGCTGCTTGTTTCAGAAAGCTGTTAGTATCAGTCCATGTGTTTTGGACTCGCATTTTGGGACTAATTTCTTTCAGTGTGTGAAAAAGTCCCCTGGAAGGTGTAGCTCTTCACCAAGTGCTAGCTGCACAGCACAGTGACCTGTATCCGTTTAGAGAACAGATCAAAGGCCCAAGAGGATTGTTGGTAAGAAGTCAATCCATCTCTTGGTGTTGCAAGTCATTATTGATACTTTTAAAGGTTTGTGCCAAATCTCAACTTTTTCATTTGCTTGAGAATGGTAAGCTGTGGCTTCTTAGACAACTCTTTAAAGATTGAGATTTCAAATTGGCAACACTGGTCCGTAAGTATAACTTCAGGTACGCCATAGCAGGCAAGTGTCGTATTACCTGGCAGCTATTGTAGGAGCTGTCATCTCATAGAGAGGAACTGCCTCTGGCCATCAAGTTGCTCTATCAATCATTGTCAACAGATATTTGTGTCCTTATGATAGTGGTAATGAATCAACCAAGTCTATATGTGTTGTTTTAAACCACTCTATTTGTTCAAAAGAATTGAGTGGCAAACAAATGTCTTCCTACTTTGGACTCTTGGCAATTCAGGCAACTGCGAGCACATTTGTTCCAGTCAGACTTTATTTATAGCCAAACACATGGCCACACAAGTGTAGATGATACTAAACTAGCTTTACATTTTGGTCCAGTGTGCAATAAATTGTGGACACTACTGAAAGTCAATTTTTGCTAATTAGCAGCCAAGAATGGCCTATTATTGCTTGTACTAACGTCACATGTTAGTAGAACATTGATACCATAGATTTTCCTTTGTCTCAACTTTAGAGCCGTGTCATCATTCGACAGCAGTTCTTGCAATTCTGCATCCCTTAACTGTTCTTTAACAATTTTAGAATAAGGTAATTGAGATGGTGTCAAGATGGCTCTGATCCTATAAAAGCATCAGGTTGAGTGTTGAATTCTCCACTTATATACAGGATGTCCATACTCAATTTTCCAATATAGTTCATTTGTTGAGCTTTTCTCAGGGAGGCTGGTTCTGTCTTTTGCATAAAGGAAAGTGTTAGGGTTTTATGATTTATGTACACAATGAAACATCTACTCTCTAGTTGGTGCCTGAAATGCTTCAATGCAACAAATATTCCCAGCAATTCCAGTTGTATGTGCTGTAGTTTCTTTCAGTTTTTGATAGTTTTCTTGAGAAGAAAGCCAGCAGTAACTTTTTGTCATTATCCTTTAGGTACACTGTTGCACCAATAGCAAAGTCGGATTTATTAGTTGCGACACATAATGGCAGACTTTCATCTGGGTGAGCAAGTTGAGTTGCATTTACCAGTGTATCTTTGATATTATCAAATGGCTTTTTAGCTTCTTTAGTCCAATCGAGCGGAGTTTTATGTTTCTTTTTATTTGTTTTGATTAATGCGAACAACTTACTTTTTTTGGCTGCAGCATTTTTTATGCAATGTCTATAGAAGTTCACCATTTGTAAGAAACGCCTTAGTTCAGAGACATTTGAGAGCTTCAGGAAATTCAGTATTGACTTGTGGTCTTCAAGGGGAAATGACTTTGGTCGAGACTTGGTAGCTGAAAAAGTCAATCCTGGTTTGTCTGTATAAATTTTTACCAACGTTGATAGTAAGGCCATCAGAGTGTATATCTTGTATAATGGTTCTTACATTCTCATTGTGCTGTTGCTCACTACCTTCAGAGCAAATGCATGTCATCTAAATATGCATAAGCAAATGGCAAATCCATAAACAATCAGTTGATAAATCATTAGAAAGTCTATGCAGAATTACATAACCCAAATGGCATTCAAAGGTATTCGAATAGACCAAAGGGGATTATAAACAGTCTTTAATGGAATTGATGGAATGCTCAGCTGATGTTGATTTTTGTGAAAATCGTTTTACCTTTCATATTCGCATTGAAGTCCATGATATTGGGGACTGGATAGCGATCAGGAACTATTTTTTAAATTATTGGCCCTATAGTCTCTATCAATTCACCACTCTCCCCTTGCTTTCTTTGTCATGTAGATAGAAGAACTCAATGAGCTTTTTGAGGGTTGGCATATACCTTCCCCTATTATGCGATCATAGTATTCTCCTGCTGCTTTGAGTTTGTCAGGCAGTAACTTGGTAGCTCTAGTATGGCAAGGTGGTCCTATAGTCTCAATATAGTGAACTGTATCATGTTTGTATGTAGAATGCCTGCGAATTGATGACAGAGTAACTCCAGGATATTCTAACAGAATCTGTAGGAATTGTTCATCGACTTTGGTGCAACTGGAAATATTTGTATCCAGTTGGTACGCTAGTGTTTTGCCTTCCACCCATAGATTAGTTTGACTATCTATGATTTTTCCATTTTTAAGGTCTCTGACCAGGCAAATATGTGTGAGAAAATCTTCACCCAAGATTGGTGTTGGAATATCTGCAATTGTGAAGGACCACGTCATGTCTCTTTGCAAACCAGTGCTTACATTGCTGGTTTCTATTATGTAAGCTGGAAGGTTTTGACCAATCACAGTTATGAGGTGGTATTTCGGAGGAAGTACCTTCAGATTTTTTCTTACTGGCAGTATGCTCAGGTCTGCACCTAAGTCAATTAGGTATTGTCTCCTGTTTGTCCTGTACTTTATGAACAGGTGGCATGAGTATTTTTTCAAGGGATCTTTGGCCACATAGATAGCCTCAATTTCTAGTTTGATAGACTGGGCTTCTTATATAATTTTCCCCACCATTGGGATCTGTTGTTGCATTTGGTGGCCTCCTTGCCAAATCTATTATGAAAAAGAAAGTTTTATCATTCAAATTTTGAGATGGAGATTTAGATGAAGGTCTTCTAGGGAGAGTTGAACTCTGACCCTAGGTAGAATTGCTATTTTGGTTTCAACCTTGACTTTTTGTCAGCACATTTATTGTTGCTCCTGCTTTTTGAGTGATTATTATTCCTACCATTATTTTTCAGTTTGTTATTATTTTCATTTTTTCATTCACTATTCAGCTGAGTGATTTGTGCTTTAAGCTGAGCTAGTTCTCTATTCTCTGATGAAAATGCACTGACTGAGGATGTTGATGTTGTGTGTTCCAATGTATTGTTGGCGCTTCTCACCAGGAAATCTAGATCCTTATATGCGTTTATTATAGTGGTACCTACAGCAGTCAGACACTGTACACTATTTTGGGAAAGTAGTTTACAGAACTGGTTCTCAATGAATGATGTTGATACCATATTATTTGCCATCTGTCTAAGTTTGGCCATGAAGATGGAGGGCTTACCATCTCCCATCTTCATTACATCCATTACATTGTCAATTATTTGGTTCTTAGTTTTACAAAATACACCTTTTATTTTCTTACAGAACCATGAGTACATGTCTGCTTCCATTGAAGGGCATTCCATGATAGCCAGAATGTGACATATCATTTCTGTTGTAATACCGCCACAGATGTGTGTATATTTTTTGTCATTCTGTAAATTTTCTATTTTGAATCGACCTTCAAGGCGAGAAAGCCATAGATCAATTTCATTTGGTAGGAATTTGGGAATCTCTATTCTCCGCCTTAGAAATGCAGGGTTCTACATTGGTTGTGTCCACAGGAACTGCAACCACTGTGCTAACACTTTGGGGGTCAACTGTGGTTGACTACTCCCACCTGCTCAAGGCTGTGTTGATGCCTTTTTGTTTGAGGTATTTCCACCAGTGTTGGTTGTTGGCATAGACATTGTTTATTTCTTTGCCTTTGCTGCAATTCTTGTGAATTAGTGTTTCCTTCAAGAATTTGCTCAGGCTCCATCTGTCATTGTTCTTTGGTTGGAGCGTTGGAGTTTTGATTCAAGTTACAACCAATCTTCAGTGGGAAAACTGCTAATTTGTTTAGGTCAATAGCATTTCCCAAATGCAATACTTCCACGACATATCCAAAAAAATCATGTCAGATTCACCACTGCAGAATAACTTGTTGTAAGAGATATTCACATGTAGAAGGTAATCTACAGATTTGCGTATTCTGCCACTTCATACATTCAAGTATGGAAAGCCAAATTCAAGGCAAACACTGGCAATTTTGTATCCAGTTTTGTGAGCTTATATACTAGATTTGGCACACACACACACACGCAGACACACATACGTACATATACGTATGTTATTGTGTCATCGATTACATCGTTTCTTCCCTCCGTAAGTTGATAAGAAATGACGCAGTGCCTTTGGTGCTGGTCCATGACATCACCAAGATCCTTGTCAGGTAATTTGTCACTGCCTGTATAATGTATCTTACCTGTACATACATATAAGTATGAATATACAAAAGTACATGTGTGTATTGGTTTAACATCATAGAGACAAAAATATGCCAGCCTTTGGGTGGCAACTGTCATCAAGGGGTCTGAGTCCCTGTACCTCATACGAGTATTGTCATAACATTGATATATGAACTTTTGAGCTGAATCATTTTGTGTTACCCCATGCATGTTAGATAATTGAGTTAAATCAAAACGCAATACTAACACAAAATAAATACTGCATTAACAAAAATAGGAAATTTACTGGTAAATTACTAAGGGTAAAATTTCAAAAATTAGTAAAAAATTTTTTTTTAGTTTTTCCACCTCATAGGAACAAAAACAAATTTTTTTTAAATTTCTTTAATTTTTTTTTTAATTAAAAGTACATCATAAGTTCAAAATAACAATTTTTTTTAATCAAAATTTTTCATTTTCAACCAAACAGAACTTTCTCTTATAATTTATTTTTATTATTATTTTGTTAATAATGTATTTATTTTATGTTGGTGTTGTGGTTTGATTTAATTCAAATAGGTATCTAACATTCATATAGTAACGCAGATGAATCAGTTTGAACCGCAATATATGAATTTTTATATTATTGCTAAAATGTTGAGGTTTGATTTGAATCCCTCTGTATAAAATTTAGTAGGTGATCCAGCTTGTCCATTTTGGGCCGGATTTTCCCTTCTCCATTATTTTTCCCTTGGTTTCTCATTGTTTTTTTTATTTTATTTTGGAATGGATTTCCTATGGACTGGCTACTGATACTACTAGTATAAGCTAAATTACATTGTTCAAATAAAATGGAGACAAAATAACCGATTTTATAAAGATGGATACAAAACAGAAGCCAATGTTTGTACACAAGCATCTTTCAGATTCTAAATTTGATATGGAGTTAAGTAGGAAAAAAAGCAACTGCTATTGCTCCAGCCAGCCTTAGGCATTAAGAAACAAAAAAGTAGTTTCTTAGGAATATAGTTGTATGAAAAGAGAATACCAAATAATGAAAATACAGATAGATTGATCAAATAATGAGTTATGTTTTGTGCTTGTATCATTGCCATGTAACAAATTTTATGTCATTCTTACTGTATGGTACTATCCCTTATAAAACATGATATACCTACCTATATAATATAAATGAAAGTCTCCATTTGTTTGTCAAAAGGAAAATTGGAAATCACCAGCAAGTGTGACAAAATAATGTTTATGATTTATTTGGTTTTCCTGTCAAGTTTCATCGGAACTGGGGAAGCTTATCTAAATCAGGCCGAATTGGAAAATTATTTCTTTGCTGAGGTGGTCAGTACCGGAGCAGTAGATTCAAAGTGAGTTTCTTTTTATATTTTTTATACAAATCATTCTACAAGGCCCTTGATATAATATTATCAATTTTATTAGCTCAGTAGCAAATTATTATTTTTGTATCTGAGATGAGCAATTTTTGTCCAAGTTGCCAAGCGCCTTTGTGCTTGTATTGTGTTGAATGAATGTTAATTTTTTTTTCATTTCTTTTTTTTTTTTTGTTTATACAACCCAATACCTACCTAGCAGAATGAAAAAATTCTATAAAACAAATAGTTGTAGGGGTATAATTGTTACAAAAAGTACACGACACATATATTATTTTCGTATAATGTATATTTTTTATGCATATAAGAAAATATCAAGTAGAATTACATACTTATGACATAAAGTTGGTGTAGTTATAATTTTAAGAGGAATTGGGAATATTGCGAAGTTGTATTTTGTATTAATGAAATAAATGACATCATTGTATTTAGTATGAGAATATATTAGTTGGAAAAGGTTAGGTCAAGATGCAAGTCTTGACAAGTTTCATTGACGTCATTAAGACAGGATGTTAGAATGAGGTTATAGACAAAATGAAATAGAGGAATAATTTTAACACTCTCGCCGCCATGTGTGCACCTGTGCACACAAATCTTATTGCCATTCACGCCGTGTGTGCTGTATTGCACACGGATCATACCAACATATTTCTGATTGTGTGCTGTAGAGAACACAGTTTACATTAAAATAAATGTGATTTTTGGTTTCTACTGGCTTGAATACATCTAACTCTGGAACAGCAGAGAAATTTGGCAACATTGTAATAAAAGATGGGTGTTTTAAGAATGCCATAGAGTAGCATATGAAAAGTACCTTTTCAGTTTAGTACATTGATTGTTTCTCAATTGTTGAGGAATTCCCAAAGTTCTTATCAGTTTCTTAATATTGTATTTACCACCTAGATTACTCATGGGTGGAAGTATGTTTTTAGCTCTTCTGGCCATGTGTGCTATATTGCACACGGGTAAAATTTCCCTTACACAGGATGGTATAATGAAAAAATGATAAATATATGTTATCTAGACCCTTCTAAATGAGATTCAAACTTTGGCTCAAAAACTTTTTTACACTGATTTTGGTGAAACCCTGTTTGGCAGCGAGAGTGTTAATAGAATACGAGATATAGTTAAAATAAGAAATGTTATGAAATAATCATTACATTAAATTGTGGAAGAATTTTGATATTCAAAGTTTAGAAGAATATTTGAATTTAAAAATTTCAATAAAGATAGATTATAGTAAGAGAAAAGATGAGAGATAAATGAAAAAATTTTTTATTTAATTTAGGATCTAGTGGATATTTAAAACAATATTTTGAATACAATTAAAAGGTCTGTATAGTTAAATTATAGTTCATGGTGGAGACCAAATTAGAAGAATATAGATGTATTAATATATACTTATATAATTCTATAGAAATAAAGAAGATTAGTTTTCACCTTTTTCGTAAATACATTCAATATTATTTTCTTTTATTTTCAATAAATTCAATAGGTTTTGTAATTTCATCAATTAATTTTTTAACATGTTTACTCTCGAGAGGTTTTCTAATTTTAATAATAAAAAGATATATGATAATAATACTAATGATAGTAACAACACATAACCAGATAAGCATAATAATATTTAAAATAGAATTTGAGTTGCAATCACCGAAATCTTGAATTTTAATTTGGGTTTTGTCAAGTTTCTCCTTGAGTTCATTGGTTGGTAACATAAGAGAGAAATTAGGAATAAACATAGTCCAAATAGTGTTATAAGCATTGATGCTTGGGAGTGATAAAGTTTTCTTAATGTCTAAATCAATGATGACATTATAATCTGTCCATAGTAACGGTAAATGGTGTTCGATGAGAATGTTGTCAGACATATCTCCGAGGCAAGGAAAACCTATCGGAATAATTATTTCTGAGAAACCATCATATTCAGTATTGATGATTTGAACATGACATGGGACTGTTAATAGTACAGTTCCAGGGAATGATTTATTTATAGAGATATCAAAAGATTTTTTAGATATAGTGTCGAAGGTACTAATATTTGAAGGGTTTGTAATTGCAAATTTATTTTCGACAGATTGGAAAACAAGAGTTTTTATGTGATTTATTTCACAGTGGAATGCACACGATTTGATGAGTTCGTCGTATGGTTTATTAAGGAATAAGGTTTTTGCAAAAGACGATACCTTATTGGATCCACAATTGTCAGGAAGGAAACATAAGGGTTTTTTGGAATTACAGTAATGTAAGTCAGTTCCAGTGATGTAACGGACTAAGTCATCGTCAGAATTATGAACAATAATTGAAGGTTCTTGATACCAGGAACATAGTTGATCATTATGTGATTTAAACATTAATGGAATAAATTTGTAGACATAGTAATCAGAATTTCTCCATTTAACAGGAATTTTCAGTTCTATTTCTAAGTTGTCATTATGAAGATTGCAGTTTATTAAATCTAGATGATAATAATTAAGATAATCATGAATAGGGATAGTTAATTCAAGATTGTTTTTCAACAATAAAGGGATTGGTTTATTTATATCTTCTTTGAGTGTATCAATGGAGACAATACTAGAGGATAAGTTATTTCCTTTACAAGTGTTCAAAACATACTGGATATTCATAGAGTGAATAAGGTATGCATCGTAATATGTACGAATTGAATTATCAAAGTTGGAAATTTCTCCAAGGATATAAGCTTCATTAGAATACTTTTCTATAATTTCATCAAGAGCAGTTTTGTTAAGAAAAAAATTATCGTAAAAATTTTAAAATTTTGGGAAAATGATTTCAAATTTTTAGTGACAATAAGTAAAGAAGAATGATCTGATATGACTGTTTCTTTCAAAGTGTCATATTGTTCTTTGAAGGAAAGTTCATTTTCCATAAGGGATTGACCATCTCTGTACGTGAGTACACGACAACAGATAGAAAGACAACTTGTTGATTTCAAATTGTTTCAGTATTTTGTTTTTGTTATAATACCGAGAATTTTTTTCTGCAGCCTGTTCTTTGAATTCAGGTACTTGATCTTTTATTTTTTGCAAGTCTTGAAGAGTTACATTCCATTGAGTGAATGATGTTGGTGTTTGTATTTTGTATTGGTCATCAAATAACGTTTGAGGTTGATAACCATGAAGAAAGAAAAATGGAGAAGTATTGTTGAGGTTGTGAATGGGTGATGTGTTCTATGCAAACACGACATTAAAAAGTGTGTCAATCTATTCTTCTTCCATCTTCAGTTTATGCTTCGTTAGACATTTTTTAATGATTCTTTTTTTGTTCAACTAGTCCTTGAGTATGCGGACTGTATGCTGATGAATGAATTATGTCAATGTTTCGATCTTTGCAAAATTTTTGTACAAGGTCATTACAGAAATGTGTACCGTTGTCACATGTAATAATCTTTAGTTTACCGTATGTAGTCATAATTTTTTTAATAAATTTAAGTACATTTAGAGCATTTGGGTGTTGTATGGGTTCTACAACACAAAAATTTGTGCATTTGATAACTCCGACTAAAACATAATTACATTCGTAATTATTGTTAAATTTACCAATAAAATCAATCTCGATATGATGAAACGGATCAAATTTCTTGACAGGAATTGGCTTCATCATTCCTATTTTTTTTTGGATTTTGTTGTTGTAGTTGACATTTGTGACATGAGTCAATATACTCGTTAACTTTTTTTACAAGTCCAATTATAGAATATTTTGATTTAATTTTATCAAATGTTTTTTTACAACCAAAATGTCTTTTTTTAAAACAGATGGAATTAATGCATTTAGAATAATAGGTACTGATGAATATGGGTTAGAATTGAAACTTTTTTTCTTGTAGATGATGTCATCATCACCTAGAAAATATTTGTGAGCATAATGTTTTATTTGTTTGACTAACGCACGATCATAAATGAAATCTTTGTTAAGAAACTTATAAACTTGTCCCCAATAATCGTCTATTTGTTGGTAGTCTACTAATGTTTCATGAGGTATATCTTTTTCATACATTAGTGTTTTTATTGGTTCTCTAGTGATATGAAATTTTGGGATTTCATTTTCATATTTTTTGGTATTAGGATCGAAATTATGATCTGATAGTAGACTAATATTTTATTTTTAGGCAGAATCATTCTTATGAAATTAATTATCTTTTTCTTGTTCAGCTTGTTTTGTTGCTGATCTTATTATAGCGTTGATATGTTTGTCTGTTGTTAAAAATTGTTCATTTTTCCAATCTTATGGAATCTTCATTTTCTTTGAAAGGTTGAAAGGAAAATCTGCCATAACATATTCTTTTCCAGATATATGTTTAATATCAAAGGTAAATTCACTGAATTTTGATACGAGTCATGCTAATGGTATATTAGGGGTTGATGATTTGTATAAATAATGAAGTCTCTTCCAAGTAAAAAGTCTCTGAAATGCTGACAAGATTTTGTTATTGCAAGCATTTCAAGAACAAAAGAACAAAGGTGTTGTTGATTTTTATTTAATTTTTCAGAAAAATGTCCTACAGTGTATTTTTTATTTGTATCAGGATCAATTTGACAGCATGCTGCTCCTATAGCATCTTTGGATGCGTCAACTTCTAAGAAGGTTAATGCTTCAGTGTTGTTGATTTGTAATACAGGTTCTGATAGAAGTATTTTCTTCATGTTTTCGAAACATTGTTGGTGTTCAGAAAACCATATTATTTTTTCATAGGATTTGCTCTCTTCCTTCGATAACTTTTAGATGAGGTAAAATTTTTTTTGTGAGCCAGATCATTTTACGATTGTATCTAGCCATTCTGATGAATCTTCTTACTTCTTTCAATGTTTTTGTTGGTTCCATGTCTTTGATAGCTTCAATATTTTTAGATAAAGGTTCTAATTTTCCATGACCAGTTTTGTGTCCTGAGAGTTCTATAGAGTCTTCCTTAAAAAAGCTTTTTTTGATTTTCACACAAAAGTTGAATTTTTTAAGTCTTGATAGTATTTCTATTGTGTTATTTAGGAATTCTTCGAAAGTTTCTCCGAAAACAAAAATATCGTCAATATATACAATGACTTTTTACCAAAGGATGTCATGAAAAATATCAACCATAGCCTTTTGAAAGACTGAAGGACTAAGACTGAGTCCTTGTGGTATGCTGTTAAAAACATAACCAACTCCTTCATTGTTGATTCCAGTGATAGGTTTTGACTCGTCATCAAGTGGTAATTGGAAGTATCCAGTGTTAAAATCTATGATGGAGAAGAATATTTTTGTTTGTAAGTATGGCCATATAGAGTCTATTCATGGGACTCTAGTTCTATCTTTTTTTTATCTTGCCCAAATGATTTTCCATCATCAAACTGAAAACAAATTTTAAATTTACCTTGTATTAATTTGGAAAAAGTTAAAAGTGTTATTGATATTGCGAATAATGTCGTAAAATGTAAAATTTCCCAAATTTTGCAAATGTCTGAAAGAAGTGAAAGTACGAGTGCATCACTCCCAGATATTTTAGACTCGAAAGCCGAGGAAAATACATTAGAGTTTGAAAGTAATCCTAAAAATTTGTATGAAAGTTTATCTGAAGAAGAAAATTACCCACTCCTTGGTAATCACTAAGGAAATTTTGTATCAACTCTTTTTCTTTATCGTGTTTCAAAAGTGGCAAAGTAAAAAGGACAGAAGGTTGAACTTGTATTGAACTTCAGAAAAAAATATATAAAGGTAGACACTCAAAACATTGGTTGCTCCACATACTATATTCAAACCCCAACACTAAGAAATTTGAAAGAGCGACTAATTTAGAAAGATTAATTGAGGATAGTAAAAGTTTTCGTAGACTAACAAGAAGTATTATAAATAAAGACCCTAACGAAGCTGAAGAAATATTCTCAGACACTGAAGAAGAGGACCTTGAAACTAATTGAAAAAGATTAGAAACAGAAAAGAGAAAAAGAGACAAAACAGAACGAAGACTAGCTAGACGAAGTCTAAGTTCTAGTTTTGAAAAACTTTTGTCTAAAGTATCCCGAGACAATTTCAGTAAAATCTTATTTTTCTCTTCCAAACAATGAAGACGAAGTCTTTTTGGGAGAAGAATCAATACTGAATCGAACTTTTGTCAACAGGCCATCACAGGCTAATGTTGACCTATCACCATCAGTCACTCAAGGATAGGGCACGTCCTCACAAGCTGAAATTCAACATTCTGGGCAAATCCATGTAAAAAGTCCAGAAAATCTGGATAAAACTAAATCTAATAATTTAAATCCAAATTTCAAAAATTTGTTCGATTCCATAAATTTACTACCCCAATAAATACGTGTGGAATTTCTCGATCAGAAAGAACCCACATACGTAAATATTGTAAATATCGGAAATAAAAATAATCCGTTTTTAAAATCTGAAATTGAAAATATGACTCCTGAAGAAATTTCTGAACATTTCTACAACAACAACAACAAGCACTATTTTGGCAGCAAATGAATCGTTTTCCCAACATAATTTGGTTATGAATAATTTCTGGAAAAGATCAGAAAGATGGACTCTCAGTCATTTTTCAAATGGACCTGATGAGGACATCCTTGAGTTTCTTTTTGAATATGAAACTCAAGCAAAAACATTTGAAGCAACTGAGTACGAAATGATATAAAATTTAAATATTGCACTTCGAAACGTATTCTGTTCTGTATCTTTAAAAAATATAAATATACTGTTAAAAAACATATTCAAACCCTAAAATTCAATGATAGCATTTTTAGCATTAATGTACCAAAATTTTTCTGCCTCTATAAACAATTAGAAGCAACAATGAGCGAAAAGAAAATATGTGTTCTCTTACACCCGCCATTAACAGGGGAAATGAGAAAATTCTTTGCGTCGAAAAATCTTCAAACGCAAAGTGAGGTCTCAAAAACATTTACTGATTGGAAAGAATATAAAGAAAAATCTCTAGATTTAACTGACATCCAAAAAACAGAGGAAATGTTAAATAAGGCAACTGAAACTATTGCAAAATTAACAAAACAACTAGAGGAAATGATGAAAGGAAAGTCACCTGATAAGAATGAGCCTGTGAAACGTACAACCCCACCTATTTCCCCTATTGATCCACTTATTGTGGCACTAGTGGAAGCAGGATGGAAACCTCCAAGTACTAATAAACAAAATCAAAATCAACCGAGAAATCAAACCTCAGATAACGAAAATCCAAAAAATAGACTGCGTAAAGATAGAAATACGAATAATGATAATAATAACGAATCAAGTGAAAATAACCCAAGAAGAAGGCAATTAAGAGAACGAGAATCAAACAGATCCCAAAATAACCAAAATTATTACCAACCTCAACCTAGAGACAACTATAGAGAACAAACTAACCCAAGATATCCTCCTAGAGAAATAATTGTTTTAATTGCGGAAGAATAGGGCACTTATCGAGAGACTGTGGCTTATGTAATTGCAGTATACCCAATTCCCACAACAAAATTTTCACCAACCCCGATTCAACACTAACAATTTTACAACCAGTTTTGGCCAACCATTAAATTTTTACGGACCACCGCTACAGAATAATTATGCACAGGCGTATATAATCCAGCATTAAACCCACAGCACTTGGATAATGCCACAAATTACGTGTTACCAGCCTATAACCTAACAACTCTGGATGTAGTCCCTAGTATCCAACAAAATTATCCCCAACTGCCAAAAATTGTGCAGTAGAGCCTGTCTGCTCTGCACCATATCATAGGAACAACTTTCGGGCTTGTAATGACAAAGTCCATCATCCGGACTTTGCTGCTCTCTTATTGTTAGATCCACATGAGCCGCATAATTGGAAAATACACATCCATAGTGCATCAATGAAATTGGTCAGGACGAGACGTAAATTAATCATCCCCTGCAACATTGTGAGCTGTGAAGAGTCTGAAACACAGGGAACAGTCGACAGAGGCTCTGAAGTGACGCTTGTCCAATATGACCTTGTAAAGGATAATGTGATTAGACCTGCAAGAGTATGTATGGTAGCTGCTAATGATAGTGCTATAATCGTTAAAGGAGTTGTAGAAATCACCATAAAAATGGGTGACCTCTTCCTCGATGTGGAAGCGTCAGTAACTTCTGAGGTATCCACACCTTTACTACTCCGATATGATTTTTTAGATCGAAATACCGCTGACATTTTATATAGTAAGAAATTATTTAGAATAGGATTGCCATGGAAATCCGAAACGTATAATATAATTAAATTTAAGGGAAAAAATTGTGAAGGATTTATTAGAGCAGACAAAGATTTCTACATCGCAACGGATAGCAAATATTTTGTAAGCCTGGATCCAGAGATGGGAAAAGAAGATTTAGTTGAGTGGTTTTTAACAAGTTATGGGTTAGAAGGCGAGTATTTTGTCAATGATTTAGGATGGCCAGCCTTAAGATTCTAGAGTTTGCACTTTGACACCCAGATCGCACAAGGGACAGTTTTAGGACACTATAGGCTTCGACAGCCAATTATGCAGGACTGTCAGACCAATTCCTTCTACCGTGGCCAACCCAGCATGCAACACATTACATTGGGGGATACTGTGGATAACCATGGTGAGGAGGTAGATATGCTAAAACTTGTCTGTATATCCCGATCTGATGACAGCATTATCCACGACAACGAAGGAATCCAAGTGAAAATTAATAAGAATTTTTTGAAGGAACAAAAACAGGCAGTAGAAAGCATTCTAAAAAAATATATTCACATATTTACGGAAGAACCTGCGAAGGTAAAACCTATGAAACTAAAACCAGCACATGTCTACTTGAAAACCGACGAGCCGGTTCAACATAGAAATTACCATACGGTATATTTGAAAAAAGAGAAATTAGAAAGAAAATAAAACAATTTGAAGAAGGTGGTATTATTAAAAGAGCAAGCTCTAAATATGACAGCCTAGTATTTGTTAAGAAAAAACCAAATGGCGTGTATAGATTATTAGTAGACTACAGAGGTGTTAATGAAGTCGTAAAAAAAGATACGAGTAGAGTACCTCGTCTTCCTGAAATTTGGGATGCTTTACGAGACAAGAAATATTTTGTAATGATCGATCTCAATTGAGGTTATTATCAAATTCCACTTGATGAAGAATCGAAAGAGTTAACTGGAATAAATGTTGGAGGAGTAAGCTACGTATTTAATTCCATACCTATGAGATTAGGCGCAAGCCCTAGCATTTTTCAAAAAACTATGACCGAATTATTTAACAATATTTTAGAAGACAAAGTATTAGTTTATCTAGACGATATTTGTGTATTTGGTGAAACCTCGAAGAAACGGTAGAAAATTTGGAGGAAATCCTAAAAGTAATAGTTGAAGCATGCTTACTCATTAAAATGATTAAAAGCAGCTTTTTCAACGAAAGTATCAAATATTTAGGCCACAAAATTTCGTATAATAAATAAGAACCTTTGGATAAAAAAATATTAAACCAATCCGTGAAGCTCAACCTCCTAAGACGTTACGTCAATTGCGTAGATTTATTGGTTTAGCAAACTATTTCAGAAAAATGATTGAAAATTTTTCATAAATTACTGCACCGCTAACAGACTTAACAAGAAAAGAAAATGTAAAAGCCAATAACAAAATAGTGTGGAACGATGAAGCACAAAAAGCTTTTGACAAAATTAAAGAATTGATCACATCAGATCCAATTCTTACAATTTATGACCCTGATGCTGAAACATACATCAAAGTAGACGCATCAAAAACAGCAATAGGAGCGATAATAATGAAATTGATAGGAAAACGAAAGAGCCAAATCCTATAGGTTATTTTTTGAAGAAAATACCTAAAAATCAACAGCACCTATGCTCATTTGATCTAGAGATGTTGGCAATCACAGAAACTTGTGAATATTTCTTAGAATTTTTGGTGTATAAAGAATTTAATATCTTTACGGATCATGAACCTTTCACATATTAAAGTCGTATGAAAAAGCCAAATGCAAGATTGAACAGATTAATTTCAAAATTAGGAGAATTTACGTTTAAAATTAGACCCACCAAAAGTGAAAACAATAAAATTGCAGATTATCTATCCCATTTAGAAGAAGAAGAAAAATATATCTACGCAGAATTTTGAAACGGTCAATTCATAATACCTGAAGGAACACCTGATCCTCCTAACATAATCAACCCAAATGAAAATGTTAAAGCAATGACTCGTAGTATGAAGAAAAAAGAAAAACATTCAGAATTAGAAAGTGACAATTTGGAAGACGATCGAAGTTCCATCCTATCTGATAATTTGGAAAAATCTGGAATCTCAGACGCATCCAAAAATTCTCAACTTTCCGAAATTTCAGAAAATTTCAAAACTGAAAATCCAACCACTATCACAGACCCTGATATCCACAACTTATGGGATTTACAGTGTGAAGATAATTATTGGGGAATAATAATTAAAATTTTAGAAGGTGGCAACGAAAAAGAGTTAAGAAAAAGTCTGAAAATAAGATGATTACGCAACTTAAAACCATTTTTCCTTGATGAAAATGGAATTTTATGGAAACATAATGATCATTCAGAATACCATTACGCAGTACCAGTAATTCCTGACTCCCTCATACCTCAAGTACTCAATATTTGTCATGAGAGTCAAAGCAGGGGTGGACATTTTGGAATTTGTAAAACTCTTGCCAAAATGCGTACTCGATACTACTTTACCCAAATACCTAAAATAGTCTCCAGGCATGTACGTTCATGCCACAAGTGTCAAATTAATAAAAACAATAGTTAAAAATATGGATATTTAAAACCAATTAACCCCGAAGAATGTACACCACTAGCACATATTCAAATTAACTTTACCGGAAAATTTAATACGGACAACGAAAAGAAGTATGTCATACTAGGAATAGATAAAGCTACGAAATATCGCTGGACTAAAGCAGTAATCCAACCAAATGCATACTCAGTAATTAAATTTCTTAAAGAAATTGTCTTCATTATGGAAAACTGTCAAAAATTACATGTGATAATGGAACTCATTTTTCAAATGAACATGTACAAAAATACTATAAAGAAAATGGAAATAAAATTTTCTACTCTACATTATATTCACCGCAAACTCAAGGACAAGTAGAGAAAATGAATCAAACGATAAAAAAAATGTTAGTGAAATATGAAAGTACCGATAACAACCAATGGCCAGACCACGTGCATAATGTATCCTTGACCTACAACATGACACCGATTGAAGGTTTCAATAATTACGATCCATTTTATCTTATGCACGAATATAAAGGAGAACCTCCAATAAATTTGGACATCTCGTCACCACTTATCAGGAAAATGAGAGAGGAACAGATAAATCAAGCAAATAAAGTTCGAAAATTAATTCCAAATTTAGACAAACAGAATCTGAACGGTATAATAAAGGATGAAAAGAAATTTCCTATAATATAAACCACCTGGTTTTGTTAAGAGCACCGATAAATTATGGGAAAGGCAAACCAAAATTTCTAGGTCCATATCGTATAGTATGTAGAATTTCTGATTTAAACTATGTCATTCAAATAATTTCCAAAAATGGAAACATCACAGATGATACAGTCCACGTAAGACTACTTTCACCTTATAACGCTCATTCCGACATTAGTCTCCCCTCAAAAATTGAAGACACTATGTCTGACAAAATTGAAAATGAAGAAAGTACAATAGGACCTACTCCTAAAAGAAAAAGAGGTAGACCAAAGAAAGAAAAGATTGTTGAAGAAAAAAAATCAAACAACGAAATTAAAATTATTAGCAAACGTCAAGTGGTAGACCACAAAAAGGTATTTTGAAGAAAACAAATGACAAAAATAAAAATAATAATAAAAAAGTAACATTTACCGATGAAGCCTTATTAAAGGGAAAAGATTGTTCCAAATGAAGAAAACAATTCAAATTGAAAGACCCAGAAAGAAAAAGAATAATGCTACGAAAAATCCGCTCAATTACGAGAAAACAATATATCGAAGAAAATAAATTATTCGACAGGTGTGATGTGGAAGATAGTATAATGCAACCTATGTCTCTACCTATCCAACCAAATTTCCAACAAAATAATAACCAGAATGAGTTGAGTTTGGAGGAAAATGTTAGGAAATTTTCCAAACCACCCCTTCAAATAGTGTATTATAATCCATGTGAATTAATTCGTAATATTTATAGATAAAAATTGGAGAATAAAAATATTGTAAGGACCATTTACGTGCATATTCACCCCTCAAAATTTAAAAATATTTTCAATATCAAAATTTATAAACTCACCATTTACCAATTGTCCTGAGGATCTTCAGCAGGAGCTTCACCGGCGTCATGTGTCATCTCTCCCTACACCTCAGTTTCTTGAGGCTCAGCAGTTGAAGGATCTGGCAATACCAATCGACGTTTAAACTGCTAGTGCCACAGGACAAGGAATATGCGTCTATTTGAAACAATCATCTTGTTGGGACCCTCTGATGGTTCACTCCTGGGACTGGCACCATGTAACACACGACAATTGTGAGTGATCGTCATCTTTTCAGATGGCTCCAGTACCCCCATAAATTCAATGAAATGCAGCGAATCGTTAATTACGATTTTCCGTCGATAAAAATGGACAATATACTCAATTAACGATTGGAACTGCGACCGATCCATTATCGTGTTCTCATAGGCAGTGTTTGTATTCATAAACCTAACTTTGGCTCGGAAGTTTAATGGCTGCATCGCCATAATGACACCCGTCAAAAGATTCAATCCTACGGCGTATCTGGTCAAATCCGAAGGATTCACATCCAACATCAAAAAACACACCACAGAACCCTCCTAACACCATAAGCTAGCCTCTCGGAAGAGTAAGCTAAACTGCGATGCCAGATGTACCATGGATTGTAGGCAATATTAGCAAAGACTTTGTGGAAGAACGTGCCTCCAAGAACCAAAAAAGGTATTCAAGGAATCCCCCCAAAACGTTTTTTGATATGCATCGACTCCAGACAGACTGTAATCAGCTGACAGAAACGAGTGAATGGCTTTGAATATCTTCCACAAGCCAATAATGCCAGTACATAAACACGGACAACGAGGCAACCAACAACGAACATATGGCAAAGAAGCCTGGGTCAGCATGAAAGATTCCATTGTTTCCACAATACCATTGTCCGGAACCATAAATTTTGGCAGTGCACCCAACTCAGCAGGAGACAGATACATCAGAACCTCTTGCAAAACCTTCTCACTAGCGCGATCCATTTCAAAATTTAAAAAAATTTTCTTCTAAATTATGAAGAAAATAATTTTCGATATGAAAAAAAATAAAATTGCGAAAAATTAAATATAAAAGATAAAAACAAAAAAACGAAAGAAAAATGAGGAACATGAGCGAAAAAAGCTAAGACTCTAAAGCTGGATCCGGACAAAGAAAGTCAAACTGTATTAACATATCAAATAAGCCGAGCAGACTACGATACCATCATATACATATATCCGATCAGAAAAGCAATATGAATTGTTGCTGAGCAATTGAAATATACTGGAGTTTTCCTTCTGCCAAGGCCTAGCCTAGATAGTAACAAAGCGAACCAAATTTCAGAATCACACACTAACACAGATGGTGTAATTTCCGCACACAAATATATTTTTATAAGAAAGAAATAAAAATCGAAGAAATATTGTACATCCATAAACATTTTTAAGTATATAGAGATTTTTTTTCAAATAAGATAACAACCAAACACTGTACTGACAAACTTAGTATTGCATTTAACATTGTTTGATTTGTAATGATTTCAGAACTCATGATGATAAAACTCTATATTATCGTTTTTATTACAATCACCATACTCACACATGAAGCAGAGAATACAGGTTTGAAAACAAAAATTAGTGCATCCTCAGGAGCCTATTTTGAATTAAATAAATTCAGTAAGGTCTACGAAAAAACAATTCCCATAGTCTACAGTATGAAAATTCCGAGAAGAGAAAATATAGAAACACCCAAATTGTTAGATGAAATTAGAAAATTTCAGAGTTGCACGTCTACTGAAAATATCTGGTGTATACAGAGATCGAAAAAAAACTTAAAAATTTTAGACTTAGTAGCAGAAATTCAGCTTATCAACGAAGCAATCATTAAAGAATTCGATAGGGAAACTTCAAAAAGAACAAAATGAGGAATCCAAGTCCTGGTGTTGTAACGTAATGACATTATCCCAAGGCAACGATTTCATAAAAAAAAAAAGAACCTGAAAAATCAACACCAAAAACTTTGAGAATCACTAATTGAAAGCTATGCAGAATTATTAAATGTTATGAACGACATCAAAAACTTCAAAAAGATCGAATTCAATAACTCTAAAATTTAAAAAAAAAAATGTTCAAGCCTTAAAAGATGCAATCCAGAACCAAAACAATGAAATCATCATAGAAGCAAGGAGAGAGCTTATTTTTGACAGAGATAGAACTCTACATGCTGGTTTGGTCACAGAAAATGCCAAACTTAGTCATCTATTTCTATCGTGCAAAAATGACCATCTTGCTGCAGCCATAGTCAATGAGAAAATTCTAAAAGGAGACTTATTAATAATCAAAAAGATAGCTGAAAAATCAAATTTTGAAAATGTTTTAGACAAAAAATCGATACAATCTTACTATCGAACTGAATTAGTAAATTGTTATGTAACAGGAATCGAAATAGAAATCGAAGTAAAAATTACTCTCCAGAATTTACACACAAAACATGAAATTTACAACTTTATTCCTTTGGCATTCTGAACTCATGACAACAAAATTTGTTTGTGGGACCAAGAACCTTCGATCTTAACCCACAAAAAATTAGACGGCTCAACGAGAATAATAACTGGAACAGATATTGACGTTTGTAGCAAAAACAGTCTGTTATGCTTCATTCCTCAAGATCGTAAAACAAGTAATAAAGGAAACTGTGCAAGAGCATTATTTCAAGGCATGAAATATGAACAGATAGTGAAGAAATGTACTTTCAAATGTGAATCAAATCACGGGGAAATTGTAGTAAAACAAATAGAAATTAACCAATTTGCGATAACCAAGGCCAAAAATCTGTTAATCTCAGTCAACAACATAACAAAAAAAAGTACCAGCATAACCATCAACGATTCATGGCCTGGTGCGACCTTATTAACAGTCCCATGTGGAATGGAGATCCAACAACTACAAAATGAAAACAGCGCAGAAACCATTATTCTGGTAGGATTCCCATGTGTGAACGAACCAGAAAATGACATTTTCATAGAGCATCATCTGCCTTTAGTTTGAACAAAATACCAATTCATGGAACTTGACTTCGGTCTTTGTCAGTTATTCAAGTTCCCTAAATTGTCAATTGTCTATAACAACAAATGGAATGAAAATGTTCCATATTTCTCGTCCATAATTCCGATCCACAAACTCCAAGAAAGACTAAAGATGGCAGAATTAAAAATTTCAGACCTAGTATACCAGGACACGATCAACTTAGTCCATTTACTATTGATTGGCTGGTGTGGTTTACTCACAATATTGTAGCAATGTTAGTCTACATTAACCTAAAATGAAACTGTGTTGTTACTAATGCGCACAACCAAATAAACGATTTGGCATTGGGAGCAATACAGAGTTAATGGTTTCTAATTTTAGGTTCTTTTTTGTAATAAGATGTAAAAGTTAGCATTAAGTAAGCATAACAATGATAAATTCCACAACGTAAGATTATGTGATTGTGGGTGTCTGTATTGGTGAATACACGACACCACACAAACACCAATGAAGGTGACTGCGTGTTCTCGTAGTTGATTGTGCGGGCCAAGCCCAGGAATTTTCTTCACACCAGTGCGATTGCCTATCCAGAATAGGTGAGAGCCTCAGCGCAGAGCTATCAACAGGCTGGTGCTGGTTAACCAAAAGCTCTTTGCTTGGGAGGTAGCTGTCAAGGAATTGTCCTAAATTGACGAACTTAGAGGACTGTGGAATCGCCAGGTTTGTCAGTACATTTGACAAACGCATACTGGTATTCAGCTTTGAGTGGATGGAGTTGGAGGATTGGGTTGTTTTTCAATCATCTTGAAAGGATTGCTGACTTGAGCCTCCAATGACGTCAGTGGTAGAACCAAGTTGGCTAGAGACAAATGACCTAACTTGGTGGCCATGTTGGCAGTTAGGGCAAAAAGAGGTTAAGTTGACACTTTCCTCGTCAGCAGCTGGGTGCCAACTGTTTGGATATCCAGTGATGGCTGGTCAGTACTTCCATACTGATGACAAGCCTGTGAAGAAGAGAGGGAAAGGTGTATGAATAGGGAGACAGAAATGGAAGGAGAAGGAGAACCTACTCCGTTGGCTGTCAAGAGTCGACTGATTTACTTCTTTGGTTGTTGGCAGGTATGCCAATGTTTGAAGAAGGGGCGTGGTTTGGCCAATAGAAAGGTGGTCACCACAGTTCCCCGCACCCACCCAACATATTTTCTATAATTATGATACGTATACCGTGCAATTTAATAAAAAGTAACGTCGAAGATATGCGTCTCAACAGCGACACTAACTACGAATTTCCTTTGAACGTTGAACCAGGTGAAAAAATTATCGAAAGACCGAATACAATCGCTTTTTACCTTGTGAATACCGACACATTACACGATTTACAGTTGAAAATAGTCGACCAAGGTAAACGTTTGATCAATTTCCGCGGCGAAGGAATTAATATTGTTTTAGAATTCAAACCACTAACATGAACAACAACAACAACAGTGTCAATCAGTATCTCAAAGCAGAGAGAGAACTGAAAAGAAAATTTGAAGAGTTAAAGTATGGGCGTAATGTGCTCGACACACGGGTGAATGAAGGTTTAGCACCAATTCTGAACCCAATCCGTGAGATTAATGCCAAAATTAAAAACAACAACAACAACAAATCAACATCACAACTTACTGCTGCTGCTTCTTCTAGTTCTGTTGTTGACCCGGATGATTTAGTTGCTAACAAACGCAAGTTAGACATAATGCTTGGCAGACAACAAGGACGACGACACATAGACACCACTTACCGCATACGTGTGGAAAAAGATGGTTTCCACACCGGTAAAGCTAAATTGGACATTGTAGGTAATGATTTAGTGTTTGAAAGTATCGGTGGTGGTGGTGGTGGTGGTGGTGGTGGTGGTACAACTAACATCGGTAAACCAGGTTTGTGGGAGTTATTAACCAATACACATCCTACCAACTACACTGTCAAAGATTTTGAAAAATATGTCCAAATAGTAAAGGATACTTTCCTCTATAAACATAAAAACGATCCGTTCAGTAGAAATTTAAAAATTAGAAAAAATACCAAATACACCGAAATAATCAGACTGATAGTCTATAAATATAATCTAAGAGGTGCCAAAAGTGAGGCTGATGAAGACATAATCAGTGAAGGTTTTTTACCTAAAGTAATTGTGCCAAGCAGCAACAACAACAACAACAATAACCGTGTCAAATACATTTATTGGAATAATATTGACGAATTATTAGAAAGATTGTACATTTTATATGGTGAAATAAAAGGTGGAAATACTAACCCTACTGTACGTAACGAGATTACAAACATTATACAAGAATTCAAAGAAATATGACAACAACAACGATGATGATGACTAATTATCCCGAGGGTTATGGTGAGAAACGTTGCAGGAAAATATTAAGAGATTTTTTACCACAGCCTATAGCGGCAACAGCATCAGCAGCAACATCAAACAACCACACCACAGCCAGCACCACCGCATGGAGGGGGAAAGGTGTGTTGAATGATCTGATAGATAATTTATCTGTACCCTTACATTTACCCGGGTACAATTACGCTGGACCCGGCACTCCACTCGATCTTTACCTGGAAAAAGGTGTAAAACCGGCTAATAAGTTGACGAGGCTGCTATGCGTCACAATATCGCTTATTCAAAATTTAATGATTTGAACGATCATCATTTGGCCGACTATGTACTGCAGGAAGAAGCGTGGAACCAATTTAAGGCGGATGACTCGAGTGTTGGTGAAAAAGCCGACTCTTGGTTGGTAACAACAGCGATGCATGCGAAACGCGCTATCGTTGTTGGTGTGAAAAAAAAACCAAAATACACAGAATACCCAGCAAATTTGGACCACGACGATACCGAGCGACTTGTGAATTTTTTGCAAAAGCCTAACGGGAAAGGTATTTGTGTAAAGTTTTGCGTAGCACGGACAAAATAATCAATCGCCAGAGATTTGAAGATACCGTTGACATCGCAACAGGCGCAAGCTGTCCACTTTAGTCACGTGAAAGACAAAGATGCAGTGGTTCGTTGGTCACCCCAACAGTTAAAACATATAACAGAGGATGAGGAAGGTGGGTTCTTGCTGTCAGCAGTAGCAGCTCTTTTAGCAGCAGCTCCGTCCATTGCATCCGTGGTTAGCAGCGGTGTCAATGCTTGGAACAACAAAAAAGCTAATGACAAGTTGGTAGAAGAACATATCCGCCACAACAAAGAAATAGAGGCTAATGGTAAAGGCGTTTGCATCGGCAAAAACAAATCAACACCAACCACCACCACCGCCACCACCACTGCTGCAGCATCTGTCACGGGTAATGGGTTGTACAATGAGTTGCTGTTGAAAAAAAAAAGGTCCTCTAACCAACATCGATATCGAGACAATAGTGAAATGTATAAATATTCCGCAATTTAGAGGTGTCATTACGCGCGACTTATTGCCGAAAAAAGTGCATAAAAACAAATGCGGCGTTGTCAATCTGGATAGTTATCGTTGCCACGGTACACATTGGGTCTGTTATTGGAAACTCAACGACGATATGGTCGATTATTTCGACTTGTTCGGTGTACAAACACTGAGCAAATTGTTAAAATATTGGGGTAAACGTGTAAAAGTATGTTACAACGGTAGCCAAGTACAAAAAGTTGATCAAATTATATGCAGACATTTATGCGTAGAATGGCTCGCCCAAAGAAAAACACAACAACAACAACAAAAAACAAAATAAAATGCAGTTTGCTGCATGTGCAAATGCAAGGGAGGAAAAATATGTTATTTACTTTCCTTGCTATGCTGTTGGTTTGTCGGTTTTGCAAATGGTAATTGCAACAATGATGATGATGATGATTTTGGTGGCTGTGGTGGTGGTGGTGGTTGCAACGGCAATAACAATGGTGGGTGGTTGTGGTAGTAGTGGTGTTGTTGTTGTTTGAGTGATAAATGTATTAATAATGACCATTTGTAGGACTTTTTCAACATCTCAATCAACCCCCACTACACTACACTACGATATGCATGAGCAAGAAGCAAAAGAACTGCATAGCAGAGTGATTAAAAAATTTAAAAAACGCAGAATAATAACGAAAGGTATAGATGACATATGGGCTGCTGATTCACTAATAATGACGCAATACGGTAGACAAGCTACCACCATCAGGCACCTGAGATGGCCACCACCACCAACAACAACAACATCAACAACAACAACGTCAATGGTGGCGATGATGACGACGATGCTGAGCAGTTCAGCATAGAGTCGGCACCTGTGAATGGTAAAAAAAAGATACACATTCATTCAAGCATTCACTTACAACCCCACACACGCACTCATTCATTCATTCATTCACTTATTTGGTCAGACGGACAGACAGACAGGCCAACTAACTAATTTTAATTTCAATTCCCCCCGCAGACGATAAAAACATCGGAGCTCGTACGCTGTGTCCGACATAACACGTAGGAAGGATGCTGCTCGCCGACATAATGGTACCATCAATCGCTGGACCATCGAGCAGTCAACAAACATCTCCTCCTCCTCCACCACATAGGGGTGTCTTTTGGCAACCATCGTATGTACCCCATGCTACCAACAATGACGATGAAGATGACAACGATGACGATGATAATAATTTTAATTTTAATAATAATATTGTTATGCGAGGCTATGGCAATGAACCCCGCACCTGGGAAGAAATTTTACGTATGAACTGCGAGATAATGGTCCTTCTCAATGACATCACAACTGAGGGTGATTATTGACTCAATGATGATGATGATGATGATTATGATGATGAGCATCTTGTTGGGTGGCAACCGTTTGAAGCGGATGAGGGTTACTGGACAGCTTACAGCGATCTGTCGAACTCCACATCATCATCATTAGACGTGTGGTGGTTTGACAGACACCATGACACTCCAGAAAACTCGTCCATTATTCAACAAATTCCGCAACTCGATTTAGATTGGGACGATCTCACCGCTGCTTATTACCCCATTGATGATGAATATTCACCATGGTCATCCGATGATGAAGACGATAATTTCGGTTGGGAAATGCAGTCGGATTTGGGGTACAGCAGTGGGGGGTCGGAGGGTGAGTCATTGTAGATATTAATATTAAGAATAACTAACTGTGATTTTATGACTGTGTACACATGTTTTTGTTTTTGTTTTTATTAATATATATACGTACGGTTAGTCCAAATAAGCCCAAATTTTGTTTTATTTACATTGTACGACTGTAAAGTGTAAAAATGAAGAATATAGAAGTGAGAAATTTTGAAGAGGAGCGTGGGAGTAAGAGAGTGGTGAAATGTTTCCTAACATTATGAGGTGTGGAATATTTGGTCCGAGCGGTTGTGGAAAGACGAATGTTCTGCTAACTGTTTTACTTCACAAAAAACCCATGACATCGATAACTTTGTGTTTGCGAACAGCATTCCAAAACAAGTACGGACTACTGGAGAACGTGATCGAGTTGTACAACGCAAAGGAGAGTGAAAACAAAAAAATATCTTTCACAAAATGCACTCCGGATAATTTAGTCGAACCTGAAGAAACTACACTGGGTACTTGTATAATTTTTGATGACATTCTCACGGAGGGGCAGGATAAAATCGCAAATTATTTTCTGAAGGGTAGGCATCGGGAAATTTCAGGTTTCTACCTGGCACAAACATACACAAAAATACCAAAAAAATCAGGTATAAGGGAAAATTTTAATTTTCTTCTAATTTTCAAACAAGATAATGTTAATTTGCAACAGATGTACGCTGAGTACATTTCAGATGTAAGTTTTCCAGAATTTATAGAACCCTTACGGATTTCTAACAGTTGACACCAAAAATTGGTTATTCAAACAGAAATTTGAAAAAATTTTAAAGGCTGTTGAGTGAGTATGCCTAATCGCTGTAGCCTCGACCAACCGACTGACCGACCCACCAACTGACCAACCAACCAACCAACCATCCAACCAACCAACTAACCGACCAACGAGCCAACCAACCGTCCAACCAACCAACCAACTGACCAACCAGTCAACCAACCAATCAATCAACTAACTAACCGTACTACAATACATCATCGTCGTCGTCAACATCATCATCATCATCCTCTTCCTCATCCCCATCATCATAAGGAATATTATTACGGTTTTCAGTAATATCGGTAAACATCAATAAAAATGAACCATCGTCGGTGTGACCTGAAACAACGAGACCTTTCACACACTGCTTAAACTCATCCAATGTCAACTCACCTTTTTCAAACTGTTTTGTGATCCCTTTGGGCAGAAAAACTTTAAACTCCATCAGGTCAGTCGGCGAAATTAAATGCGTCAACACGGATGGCCCGTATTTCGTATCAATCAACTCGATTTTTACAATTTTATGAACTACGTTTAGTTCCAAATCAATAATTTTACGTAACTCGACTATACCTTTACACATTTTGTCGTTGATTTTATCAAAATAACTATTATCCTCCTAACTAAAACTGTAGAATTCCAAATTACCTGAACCATTGATTTTATGAGCTAATATCTTGAAACCATACACATTCTGATTAAACAGTGAAACTGATCTCTCATCGGACAACACTATTCCTATTCTCACAGGTAGGTACGCTTGAAACATCACATCATCATTGTCTTTACAATTGAAAATCAAAGCTAAGAACAAACGCCCAAATCCAGTATTAATTACACGAACATTTTTAATTTTATAACAGTAATTCTACTTCAAATTTTTCATTTTCCAACACTTCAATTTTGATGAACCAAGAGCATCGTTGACTTTTGCAACATATTCCTTACTCTGTCGCGGGTAGGGGAAAAATCTGAAACGGATGGAAGTGTTGTGGCTACTGCTGTTACCACCAACACAACCAACACCACCACCATAGACACCACTGCCACAACCACCACCACCACCGTCTGTACGACTCAATATCACAAAACCCATGATATTTTTATCTAATTCTCGCACCGAATTAACATAGGGCATGAACTTTACAAACTTGTGCGGCAGGAAAACTTTGAAATAATATCGCTCGTCAATGTTTAAATCTCGGGCTATCAACCCACAACCAAACCCGGTTTCAATTTCACTAACATCGGTAATGTTGTAAAAATATTTTATTTTCAACTCGGCCAACTTATGTACTGGCAGTACTTTCAAGCAAGGACAGGCAGCCAAATATCTAAGAACCTCGCGATGACGTTTCTTCAGAAAATTCTCATCTAAACCGGCAAAATCCATTGTGCGGGCAGCAGCAGCAGCACACATGTCACAGAAAATCGCAATAAGTATTTTCCAGTTAATAACAGTCGGAGTGTTACAACTCAGAGGTGTTTACAAGAGCACGCATAAGTCGCCACTGACGATCCGGAGCAAGTGCACCTATATATATACTATTTTACTCACTACCAAAAATTAACAACACACCGAAATAATTAAAATAACTTTTGTCAACTTTTTTCCACAAAAAATTTTCTATGTCCAAAAAATATTTTTTCACTCTGGAAAAAAAAATTTTTTCTCGCTCACTACAAATGTGCATCACAAAAATATTTTCACGCCCGAAAAAAAAATGTTTCCTGAAAAAAAAAATTTCACCTGTGGAAAAAATTCAACCAACTAACGCCCGATGATGAGAAAATTCTCCGATGATCGGAGGGAAATTTACTGCCGCTACGGCCATTTGTGTCAATGGTAAAAGGATAACATTTCTTCGGACTAACACACTTGCATAGAAGGGAAAATGGACGGACTTTTACCGTTGACAGGTGGCTCCAGTCAACATTAAAGAAATTGTCCTCAAGGTGTCCACTTACTACTATTATTATTTTGTTTTTATGTTTATTCTCAAAATCATTTTTTGAAGGATGATCTCTGTCCTTTATTAATTAAAAAATTTTTATAAATTCTCAAATTACTGAAAAAATATGAGAGAAGTGTCTCTTGTTACTTTTTAAATTATTAATGAACAATCTTGCAGAGAATTTCTGGACCGCTACATTAAATACCTGTTATTCATCTAAAATATTGAAGATTATTTGATATATTTCAATGAGAACTGCAAGACCATTCATGCTATCTTGGATGGAACGATGTTATCTAAAGCTATTGGAAAAGCTGTAATTTGATATCAGATTTCAGCCTTTACTTTGGATGAATCTCCAAAACAATCGTGTAAAAATTGTAAACATTGATCGTACCCTGTTTTATCTGGTACCAAATGATTAAACTTTTTGACCAAATCCTTTGGCATGGCATCTTGCATGATTTTAATTTTATGGGGTATGCCAATATCTGAATGTAAATGTACGTACAACTTAAAATTTCTAATCCAACATTGATATGCTAAAATTTTGTCATCCTATCTTTCTAAACAATATTTTGTTGTTTTGATGTTTAATGTGATATCATCTGTATTGATGAATGGATTCAATTCCCAACATTTAGGGATTGGGTCCAAATCCTCAGATAAATGAGAATTTACAGTATTGAATTGGTCACTTATGGTTTTAGGGTACTGTTAAAGAATTTTGAATGCATATAGCATTTTTTGAAAATCTTTTCTGATTAATGTTGGAACGAGTTTAGTTGGTGCATAATTTCTTATGAGTTGGTTCATCTCGGGTTTTTTATAAGATGGAGAAGATAATCTTTTCGATTTATCCAAATTATCATTAATAGTAGGAGTAAGATTCTTTCCTCTACACAATGGTTGGGAAATGTAAGTGTTGAAAAAATTGTGGTAGTTAGTGTTAAAGACTTGTTCCACAGCTTCCTTCATCTCCTGCAGACGCTTTTTCTTGTCTTGAAAGTCACATTTGGCATCCTGAATATTGACCAGCCCTTTGGCAATGAAATGAGATGTACAAAATACACCGGAAGAAATTACTGAAGAAAAACGAGTTTAACAATTATATTTTAAACCATACATTAATAATACAAAAAACCTGATCGAGAGGAAGAAAATATATATGATATGACGAATGTATCATTACGAGAGAATATAAGAATGACAATGTGTTGAAAAAATGAGACAAATACAATTTTATTGGTTTATGTTGTGAGAATGATGAGAATAATAACTGCCAATGTGGTCAAAAGCAATGAGAGGAAAATGAATGGGGAAATAATGTAACAAACTCCCCCCTATCACCCTAAAGGGGTCATGAGAATGACAATTGAAAAAAAAAATTGAAAAAAGGAAAAAAGGATTAATAAAATAATAAACAAACTTGGAAATAAAAGTTTACACAAAAAAATTACGATAAAGTGATCAATAGGTAGTTTTACAAGTTGTTTGACTGATCGACAAAATGTACCATCTGTAATTCGTATGTCGACAACTATGACTAGTCCTTTAGGATCTGGAAAGGATGCAGTAATGACACCCATTGGCCAATCCATTACTGAGACATTAGGTGAGTTGATTAAGACGACATCATCGGTCTCCAAATTTGTTTGAGGTTGGTTCCATTTGTTGCAAGATTGGAGTTGGTTAAGATACGAGCTGCGCCAAGAATGCCAAAATGATTTAACAATGGTTCTCATCAATCGATAACGAGTGAAAGGTTTTATGGACAAGTTGTCATCCACAGGAATTTCAAGTAAGGAACTTCCAACGAGAAAGTGAACAGGAGTCAAAGGTTCAGTTGTTGAGTTGGTAGTTTGATCTGTTACTGGTCTTGAGTTCAGAATACCTTCTACTCCAGCTAACACTGTGGTAAACTCATCAGTATTGAGTATTTCGTTATCAATGGTTTAAGTGAATAAGCTTTACCTGACTTAATAGCGTACTCCCAAAGTCCACCTTGGTGAGGGCTGCGTGATGGTATAAATTTCCAATTAATTGATTTAGAAGTTGTAAAGTTGACAATTTTCGACTGGTCAAGGAAGTTACAAGTTCCAACAAAATTGTTGAAATATCTGAATATAACGTTTCAGGCAACCCTTGATGACTGACAAAATGTTCAAGAGCCATGAGGAACGACTCTGTGCTTAGGTCGATGACAGGTTCAATATGGACTGTACGGGTAACAAAGCAAACAAAGAAAGTGATGTAGACTTTGTTACATTTTATTGACCAATGGTTGGTGAATTTGAATTGATAGTAACCAGATAAGTCAACGGCAGTTGTTGTAAATGGATGATTAACAGTAGTTTGTTCAGTTGGTAGATCACCCATAAATTGCTGGACTATAGTAGCGTTGATACGAGTGCAGTGGACTCATTGGAATACTATCTTCTTCACCAATGAAACCAGGCCACCAATGATCCAAAATTTGCTGCGAACATACTTAATGAAAACAATTTTGAAATATGGTAATACAATTTATGAATATGCAAAATATAACACTCTTGCTGCCATGTGTGCACCCGTGCACACAAATCTGATTGCCATTCACGCCGTGTGTGCTGTATTGCACACGGATCATACCAACATATTTTTGATTGTGTGCTGTAGAGAACACAATTTACATTAAAATAAATGTGATTTTCGGTTACTACTGGCTTGAATACATCTAACTCTGGAACAGCAGAGAAATTTGGCAACATTGTAACAAAAGATGGGTGTTTTAAGAATGCCATAGAGTAGCATATGAAAAGTACCTTTTCAGCTTAGTACATGATTGTTTCTCAATTGTTGAGGCATTCCCAAAGGTCTTATAAGTTTCTTAATATTGTATTTATCACCTAGATTACTCATGGGTGGAAGTATGTTTTTAGCTCTTCAGGCCATGTGTGCTATATTGCACACGGGTGAAAATCTCCCTTACACAGGATGGTATGATGAAAAAATGATAAATATATGTCATCTAGACCCTTCTTAATGAGATTCAAACTTTGGCTCAAAAAATTTTTTACACTGATTTTGGTGAAAATCTTCTGGCAGCGAGAGTGATAAAGTTCGACGATGCGAGAGTTGCAAAATAATACAATTGGAAATTTTGTATCATAAGAGAATTTAGAGGCAGATAATCGACCATCAACTCGAATTAAATTATTATTATCTAAGAATACATTAAGAAAAAATAGTTTCTTACTTTTCCTTAAGGGAAATTCATTAATTAGAGAATTAAATTCATTGTTGAAGAATTTGAGTTGGGAGATATGAATTAATCGATTAAGTGCAAAGTTACATTCATTTACTGTTAAGTACATAATTAAAATATCGATAGAGATATGCAAATGCATTAATACATTTATTAAGAGATTAAAATTTATTTAAAATGGAAAAGGAAATATCGATCTTATTTACGTTAAAGCTAACCTTTTCATTACGAGTTTCAGGTATGTTAATAGAGATGTTGAATTTTGACGAGATATGAGTATTAAAATCATTTATCAGCCAGCTTGGACCATTAGACCATAATTTACATTCCATAAAAGTTTTAACAGACAAACTACAAGTGGCTAGATCAGCCGGGTTAGAACTACAAGTTGTACAATTTTAGTTACACGATTGCATACATATTGTTTCAAACGTTCTACAGGGTGATTAATCCAACACAAGATAATTTGAGAATCAGAGAACATGAAAATGTTGCTAGATTCAATGTTAAAGTTAAGAGCAACACGAGTTAAAACTGTGATAAAATAACATCAAACTGAAGTTCTAATAAAGGAGTTGTTAAAGCCTTAACAGGTGCTACACGAGTTTTAGTAAAAACGAACGAAGTTGTTACATTATTTTGATTATCGATGACACGTATAAAAATAACAGCGCAATAAGCCTCGGGAGAGGCATCACAAAAACTACTAATTGCCGAGAAGTTACATTGTTTAACTGACTATAGTGACGTGGTATATAATAATTCGATAGTAATTCCAACTTATAACAATATTATAAAAAATTACGTTTGAGTTCACAACTGACAGAATCATTCCAATCTAAACCTGGCCTTGTATTAAAATTTTAGCTTTAATAGTAACCAGAGACAACATACCTAATACATCAAATATTTGAGAAATATTAGATAATAATACACGTTTGGTTATTGGTTGAGGTAATGGACCTAATTTTATAGATACATTAAAAATATCGGGTTGTGGACACCAAATTAAACCAAGTACGAAAATAAATGATTCCATTCCTAACAAACAGGAAGTTAAAGTTTCTAGTAGCAACGGATTGATACAATTTAAAAATTTGGAAGAGATACTAGGGTATTTCCTAAGTGGAAATGCCTGACAGTAACGTTGAATGAAAGAGTTGTTGGAGTTGAAGAGCTTCTTCGAGGGAATCAGCACCAGTCATAAGGTTGTCCATAAAGAAGTTCGAGTTGATTACATTGGCAACATTTGGATGCAAGGCATTTAGTTGCAAGGTACGATGCAGGACCATTACTGTAAGTCACTGTGTTGAGTTTGTAGTGACTAAATGGTTCGATGGATCGGATCACCAGATGATTTGTTGACATTTGCTCTTATCAGGATGAACAACAACTTGTCGGTACATCATTTCAATGTCGGCACAAAATGCAACACGATCCAAGTGAAATTTGATGATTGCATCAAACAGTTCAGGTTGAAGAGTTGAACCAGTTAATAATTGGTTGTTTAATGAAGTACCAGATTTTTCCATGGCAGATGCATTGAAAACGATGCGATATTTTGTTATAGTACTGGTGAGTTTTGTGACTATATGATGGGAAATATAGTATGTACTAGCGACGATTTCAAAGTTCGCAAGTTTGATCATATAATTATTTTTTTCATATTTGAGCATGAATTCACAATACTTGTGTGTTAGAATTGACAAACATTTCTTTTTGGATTTGATTAACACAAATTTGGCTTTGAGAAATGAACCATTTAAGTTGACGATACACAGGTCTGGTTGGCAAACAAACTTGGAATTGACCGTTATTGAGATGATTGTACGTAGATTCAAAATGATCTTCAATCATTTTGTGTTCGAGTAGAATTTCAACAGCTTTCGACGATGAGCTATCTTAGAGGCACTTGATGTCCAAGAACTGTTTGAGATGACTGTTGATATCAACCTTTGAAAGCTCACAATATAGTTTTGTGGAGAGGAACAACGACGATTTTTGTGAGCCAGAAATTACATAGCCAAATTTAGTATTTCTAAGACAAATACTTTCAAAAAAATGTCTGATTTTCTAAAATAAATTCGACATATTCAGCGCCTAATACTATATCTACATCACTATGTATAAGATCATTAGATTCAGCAAATTAAATTTGGAAAGTTATTCATAAAAACTTCAAAATTACTATGAGTTACAGTGTAAGGAATTTTACTAATTACCTTCGCCTTGATGTAGATATGAAAATTGGAGAAAAGAGACTTCAAAACAAGTTTTGTCGATGAATTAAGAACTGACGAGTCACCATTAATACCAACAAGAATGGTAGGTTTTAGTTTTTTGCGAGTGTAAGTTTAACATGATTACAAAATTCACGACGGGTTAATGTTGTTTCCGATGCTGGATCAAGTAATACTCGAGCAAGTACAGTACATGAAACAGCATTGCCTTTACTACTGCAGTTGACAAGAATACAGTCTTTCGAGTTGAGCTCACAGCACACATCAAGTATGGCATTGAGTTCTCTGCAATAATCTCAGGCTGTGAATACTGCTTGAGAGAATTGTAGAAGTTCCTGCTGGTCCTGCAAACTGACGCTACCCCTATTAACATCAGGGGGCTGCAGGATCATATCTAAGAATCCTAATGGCAGCTGCATGGTGTCTCTGGAGGTACCAGGTCCGAGCTGAATTGATTTTTGAGATTTATCAATTCTCAGTTTGACAGAAAATGGGAGCTTTTTTGATTTAGCCCTGTTGATCTCATTGAGCTGCTCCTCGGTATATTTCATCAACCAGTTTTCTTCTCTACTTCCTAGTAAAAGAGAGCCAGGTGGGGGTGGTGGTGTTGGAAGGTTTTCCTTCATAACTGTCAAATGTTTGGAAGTGATTGAATGTTGCAAATGTTCAGACATATGCGACATTATACTATATTTTGAACAAATCAAATAATAAAGATTTGTGTAAGATTACAGTATTGTATTATAATTAAATGTTAAAAAATTTTTTAATAATGGTAAAATTCTATTTTATTTTTTTAAATTATTAATTATTTGTGAATTATTACATCCAAAGATAAATTTGGTGTGACCCATAAGCATAATGAATGTTTAATTTCATCACATTTAAAAAATATAACAAAGTATTCTAATTACGAGTCATGTCCAAAGAAAATTTGGGCATGACCCGTAACCACAATGAAGTTTTAGCTATGCAAAACATATAAGGTCATATTTTCTAAGTCCGGAAATCATTTTTGCTTTATCCTTGGGTCAGGTAAAAAAAGTTTTGGCATGACCCAGGGGTACAATGATCATTTCTGAGTTGCAAAAATACACAAATAATATGCACATAAAGTAAATAACAAAATGTAAATTTTGTTATGAGCCTTTGTCCATGATACATAGACGATTAATTTTTTGAGAATTAATTATTTATGTTATTAAGATGCCATTAATTTAGATCAAAAGTACATGACATAATACATGGCATAATAAAATAAATGAAAATTATTTAAAAAAGTGTATAAGATTTACAGAACTTGTGAGTATTATGAAAATATGAAATTATAATATCGTACAAAAAAAGAGGAATTTTTCAGGTTCAGTTACGATTGTATTCTGGTAAGGAAATGTATTGTGGTTACAATATTTGTGAATTTCTGGTTGCAACCTGTTGAAATAAGAAGGGTGTTTGTTAGATGAAAACCTTTTATATTATGATCAGCAAAATTAATATGATTATAAATATTTATTTATATTATAACCTTAAATAAAATGAACGTTTATGATGAGTGATCCATTTGGATTTGAATGAAGAAATTCAAGCTATCATATTTGGCCAGGGTAACACCAGGTGTACAAATCTCTTCAAGTACAAAGAAACCTAATAGATATTATAAGATGTATATAAAATGACATTTTATTGGACATAATTAATTGAGTTGTTGATTAGTATGAAAATAAAACTTACTAAAAAAGGTAATTTTAGGTGTTTGGTGATCAAAATATTAACGATGTTTGTTGGGAAATCCTGAGATAGTACAATTATTACAATCTATTGAAAATTAATTAAGGGATATAATGAAAATAAATTCCTTAATGCATGAAAATTGTATAATTAATGATGGTAAATTAATTATTATATACAACTTACATTTTCAATTTGTTTTATTCTGTAAAATCTTTACAATTTTTACAAATACCCAAAATGTTGAAAACAAGTTTTCCATATGTTATAATGGTTATTATGTGATGTCCCAAAATGATTGTCACAAGATTGTCCAAAAAGGTTAACTAGAAAATATAAATAATCAAAAAGTTGAAATTTTGAAGAATAACTCCAGATTGTTGATCACAAGAAATAATAATGTCTTAGATCAAAAGGGGAAAACAACATGAAACAAATTTTCCTACATATTACTTAGAACCATGAGGTCTTGCCTCATGGTATCTCACACAACTCTCCTTAATTATTATTAAAAAGCCTCTAATTTGAGAGAAAATGATCTTCTTTCACAGTTTGAATAATTGATAAATCTAGTCATTATAGTTACCAATATCTTGACCAGATACTTGAAGGTCTTACACTCTTGATGTTATGGATCCCTTGATTAATTGACCTGGGTAGCCATGATGATTTGGTGTTAATTAAAAGAAGTTTTACTATTTTGATCTATTGGTTTTATATCGCGATTGTAGTAAGGGATAATGAACAACACAAGAATAAAAAAGCGAACTCTCAAACTAAAGTACTTTCAATTATTTTTGTATCATTTCATAATAATAGTGACATGAACCAAAAATGTACCAATTGCTTGGCCAGTTAAAAACCGAGTACTGACTAATAGGTGTGAGAATTCTCATCACACCACCACATTGTTATTCATAAGATCTGGTTACTTTCACATCATATTATTTGAAATGTTCATCGTTGAGTTCCGTTTTATTATTTGTTATATTTTATAACCTGTAATCTTATTTTACAAAAGTGATCAAATGTAGGAGAACATGGGAATAAATTGACGAATTGAACATAACTAATCCAAACAAAACTCAATGATGATTTTATAGATAACAAATTTTTTATTTATTATCTATAGTTGGTAATCAAGAATATACCTCACAATTTTTTTACAAAGTGGAATTACAACTGATGTATTGGCTGGCAAAAATGCCTTCCAAGTCACATGTTATAAATAAATAATGCAAGATTTTTGAATGAAGCATGTAGATCACTTCATATTAAATATTTCCCTAATGAAGTTTTTGATAAATTTAACATCCATTTGACAACCTTGAAATACACAGAATTATTACATCTATTCAAAACATTAGGGGATTTTATTTATTGTGAATGTTGAAATTCCTTAGATATGCCTTCAAAAACTTTACTTTCCATTTGATTTCAATCAATTTCATATTGGGCTTAATGATAGGTATTTATGAAATCAACATTCATTTAAATATTTTTTATTGAATAATTTAATTAGTGAGAACCAAAAAGTATTGATTTTCATATTAATATTAGAAGGTATTTCTCCCAGCAACTGTGTTAGTTGTAATTCAACTTTGTAAAAACATTACTATTATAAAACGTGGAGAACTTGTTTTCATCATTTTAGTTTTATTATGTTTTGTCCCTACACCCTGTTGGTTACATTTTTTTTTTCAAAAATTGATTATTTGAATAATTTTTTATGAAATGCAAAATGAATGTCTCCATCAATTTTTCATAATAAGAAAAATTTACTCTAGAAGTGAGAGATAATTGTTTATATTCTAATATCTGGACAAAACTGAATTTAATTTTCAGCCTATTGTCTTTTTCTTAATTACAGAAATTCAAAGTTTAAAATCTATTTTAAATATTGTTAGATCTATTATATTGGACTATATTAACAATAGTAGTAATAATGATTCAACAAAAAGATATACCAAAAAATGTATGGTATGATGTATCACACAATAAAATGTAGAAACTAAAAATTGAGCTTCTTTTAGGGGCTACTGAAGATGAAGAATGGGTTGAATGCAAAAATTAACACAAAATTCGGACTCAGCACTTCAAAAAACATATTTGGTGATGTATCGCATGATAAAATGTGGAAACTCGAAATTGACCCTTTTGGGGCCCACTGAGGGATGAATAATGGGTCAAATGGAAAAATGAACTCCAAATTCGGACTTAGCGCCTCAAAAAACATGCTTAATGATGTATCAAACACTAAAATGTTAAAACTCAAAATTTTGCTTGTGGAATGTTTATATGTGCATAACTAAGGGAAGCTAATGTAATACTGAGAAAATGGTGTTATCTAAAATATTTGTATAACCACAAGAAATACCATATCCTAAATACTTTTGGGTGATCCAATCAGGATGCGTTATTCCATTTTATTTGGAATCAAGGCTTATGATTGTTTATATTACTTTTTCAATGAAAAAATTCCCAAATTTTGAATCTAATTTTTAGGTTATTTATGAGGAATTTATCGGATTTCTTTCTCCAGTGTTATTCACTGTAAAAATACTAATTTTTTGAACCCTTATTTGTATTTTGAAGATGAATATTGAATGCTGCAGAGTGGCACAAAATTCCATTAGAATGCCAGAAAACTGGTCGAACACAATACCTTTTTCTAACACAGTTGGTAAAAATGTTATATAGGTAACCAATCTGTCTAAATATAGTAAATTTTTAGACAAATCTAACAACTAGACCTCTTTATAATCTTTGACAAATCCCCTGTGGGGACTCACATGTATGAGGGATAGGGGCTAGGACCTCTCGATGACAGTTGCCACCCCAAAGGGCTGTCAAATATTCGTCCTCGTGACGTAAAACATAACACAAATTACGTTCGATTGTAATTACCTGCAAGTACATGCAGGTAATGTACGAGTACCGAATTGTGACATATCTCAACAATAGAATGATGTCACAATCCATACACAAACCAGTCAACCATCTCTTATCATAATAGGGGATGATATAACTGGGTTGTTTTCACTAACGTACGTATTTCTTACATACATGTGTTTGTGTCATGTAAATAAGCCAGTATAAAAACCGTACAAACCGGATCTAAAATCGCCAGTGTTTGCCTTGGTTTTGGCTTACTATATGTAATGTATGAAGTGGCTGAACAAGCTTAAATTCTGTTGAATTTACCTTCTGGTGAGAATACTTTCTCACAACAAGGTATTCCACAGTGGTGACCCCGACGTGATTTTTTGGCTACATTGTGAGGTGTCTAGAGGCGCATTGTGCTATACAAAAATTTGGCACGGTGCGCTGGCAAGAAACTCGCTTGCTCAGCAAATATAAAAAAATATTTTGCAGACTAGACACATTTGGTCATCAAAGTAGTCTGCTGAAGTGGAAATTTATACCCCCTTCTTAAAATATATAAACAAGGAGGATCCAGACAGTAGACCTGGAGGAAGAATGTAGGTCTCATCCCCGACCCCTCTGTCTTCGACTTGACAATCTGAAAATCCATCAGACTTAGTAACAGGCCCTCAACACCCAGAATTAGTACAACTGGGGAATGCAGTAAATAAAGAGGAATTAGCAGTCAAAACGTTGAGAAGTGGTCAAATTTTAAGCCAAAGATCTGACCTGAAAACACCAACCCTACAAACATAGGTGCCAGTGTTTTTGACCAGCAGGGAGGGATATAGTTCTGTGAAATACGCTTGTCATCAAAAAGACTTAGCAATGGTTCCACCAACAACCAGAACTGATAACCTACAACCATGGAAGGGAGGTATTACTCAGCCCCAAGTGACACCGAAAATCTTGGCATTAATAATGCAACTTTTGCAGTTACTGCCAGGGCAGAACCCAACTTCTTTAGACGGAGGATAGAGATCCCGGAATTTCTGCCCAATGAGGTAGACTTGTGGTTGACTCTATTGGAAGGCAGGTTCAACACTCAGAACATACAGTCAAACCAGAGGTATCTCCACATCTGCGGAGGCATGCCCCCCAGATAATCCACCACAATCCGGTCATCAAGGAATGCCCTTTGACAGAAGATGATAAGTATGCCTTGTTCATCAAGAAGATCAAAAATGTATTTGGAAAAATGAAAAATCAAATCAAAGACGATGTGATGGGAGGTATGAAGATGGGGGACGATAAACCCTCAATCTTCATTGAAAAATTATGACAGAAGGCGGACAATATCGTAGCCCCTTCCGTAATAGGCATTCAATTCTGCAAGCATCTACTACAAAGTGTTGTGCAGTGCCTAACCGATGTGGGTTCAACAATAATCAATACATCCGCAGACTTAGACTTCTTTGCGAAAGCAGCAGACAATGTTCTGGAATATACCAGGTCAAAACCTTTGGTAAGTGCAGTGTCTGCAGAGACTGGAGAAATTGCTCAACTTCGAGCTCAAATAGTTCAGTTGACTGATGAAATTAAAAGGAACAAAAGCCAGAATTCAAGCAAATCTAGTGGCAACTGGTGCCAGCGATTGAAATCTAGAAACAACAACCATAGTAGCAATAGCAATGGATAACAGTACCGGTCCAAAGACCATGGATCTGGTTCCAAGAAAAGGGGTCAGAGTTCAAACTTCCACAAAGATCATCTCCCAACACCCAGTCTCAAAATTGGGATAATAAAAGTTGTTTCTTCCATAACCGGTTTGGCGCAGAGGCCACCAAATGCAACAATTGCTCCCAATGATGGGGCAAATCCTATACCAAGGAGACGTCAAACTAGAACAAGGGGCCATCTATGCGACTGAAGACCCCTCAGAAAAATACTCAAGCCACCTGTTCTTAAAGGTTAGAACTAACAGGAGATGGTACTTAATAGACTCGGGTGCCAACCTGAGTATATTGCCAGTTAGTAAAAATCAAAAAGTACTTCCTCCAAATATTATCTTCGTACTGTGAACGGTCAAAACCTTCCAGCTTACGGACTTGAGACCAGTAAAGTCAACATCGGACTTGGGAAAAACATGACGTGATCCTTCACTGTTGCTGATCCTGGGTGCAGATTTTTTGGCACATATTGGTCTGATCATTGACCTCAAAATCAGCAAATTGATCGATAGCAAAACTAAATTTTGTGTGGATGGCAAAACGCATGCTTACAGACTGGACACAAATATATCCAGCTGTACTAAAGTCAACGAACAATTCTTACAGATTGTGTCTGACTATCCTGGAGTCACTCAACCATCAATTCGCAGGCATCCTACCTATAAACATGATACTGTTCATTATATAGAAACTAAAGGACCACCTTGCCATGATAGAGCATGAAGGTTACTGCCTGACAAACTCAAAGTAGCATGGGAATACTATGACTACATCAAGGCATATGTCACCCCTCAAAAAGCTCATAGAGTTGCCCTATTTACATGACCAAAAGAAAGTGGAGAGTGGCAAATTGTTGGAGACTACAGGGCCTTAAATGCCAAAACAGTTCCTGATTTCCATCCAGTCTCAATATTATGGACTTCAACGTGAACATTAAGGGTAAAACAATGTTCACAAAAATTGACATCAACTGGAAATTCCACCAAATTGCTATGGCTGACCAGGACATACCAAAGACAGCGGTTATAACCCCCTTTATTCTATTCGAATACCTTCGAATGCCATTTGGACTCCGCAACTAAGCACAAAGTTTCCAGATATTCATCAATGGACTGTTTAGAGAATTTCCATTTTGCATATGCATACTTGGATGATATTTGCATTTGCTCTGAAGACGGTGAGCAACAGTATGAGGAGAATGTAAGAGCCATAATACAACGTAATCACGCTGTCGGGCTTACTATCAACGTAGATGAAAGTTTATACAAACAGACCAAAATTGACTTTCTTGGCCAGAAAATCTAAACCGAAGTCATTTCTTCTTGAAGACAAAAGTAGAACCAATATGGAATTTTTGTTAGAGACGAGAAAATAAGATCTGCTCTGGAGAAACCATATGCCGGTCCTTACAAAGTAGTATCACAAGATGAGAAAAACTTTGTGATACTCATTGCAGGCTAACCACGAACAATTTCAATTGACAAATTGAAGCCGGCCTATTTGGTAAGCGACAATAAGAGAATAACGAGATTACAAAAAAATAATACAGATAATATACAGACAGATTCACAAGTAAACACAGAAGAATCAGATGAAACATGTAAAACAACAAATTCACAAACACTGAAAACACAAAAAAAGAAAATGAAAGAGTCTATAATTTTTGGACATTGTTACAACAAAAACATTTCATCTGGAGGCCCCCATATGCCCACGAAAAGGAGGAAGGCCCCTAGGCAGTAAAAAATGCAAAAATCCCCATCCTTATCACAAGTCTGACTGGTTAATGCGAAGCAAATAAAGATTTACTCCCAAAAAAGTAATATCCTGTATGTAAAAATAGACCAGCTAAAAATAGGTGACTAAAATCGGAATTCCACAAGACAATAGAAACTCCGGAGATAAGCAAACGTAGGAATGCCAACAAAAAGAAAACGACAGGAATTATCAAATCCACGTGCTTTTATTGTCACCAACAAAGATAATCTCAACGTTGTGATGTCACAAGTGGAGATTCCTTTGTAATAAAAATTCAAAAAATATATTCTGAGTTTATTTCAGGCACAACTTTGCTTAAACCAATCAGAACTTAACCGGAAATTTTGCATACTGCCGAGAATTTTAAGAGCTATCCCCTCTATAACTTGATAAGAACGTACGAAAAAGCAAAAACGGAACTGTAATGGTAAATCAAAAACTGCAGTAAACTCACCCATTTCATAACTGTCTTCTAATACAGACGTGTCTTCTCTAATATTATTTCCTGCCTTTTTTCTATTTTTCTTGTTTACCATGTCGCTACCCTCTAAAACCTTCTTCAACACGACTAAGAGCTCGACAGTTCAGGAAATTGCTAAGTATCAAAACACTCGGCAAATTCCTGAACAAAAGACCGAACTTGATCGTATTGAAGAGGAACTCTTGATGGACATGGCTCCGGCCTTGGAGAATATTCTTGTGGAGATGACCACTCCGCTTCCACCAATAATCTCTCCTCCCAAGTCACCCCTGGAATCAACTCCAACTACAGAACCCCTGTAGCCAGAGCCTAAACCATAGGAGACCAGGGAGCCCATAAAGTTTTTGTTTATGGCGGAGAGAGCAGCCAACGAGAAGGCATTGATGGCTGCCTCCCAATGCTGAGGCAACCTCAATTCAAGCATCTGTTGCCCCCTCACTCCCATCATCACCCTTACGCCTACCCTAAAAATAAACCACCGAGGTGTAGGGGAGAAGGTAACCACAATAACTACCAGGCCCGGATTGAAGCACAAAAACAATCCTATTAATGTGTCGGGGCTGCAGTAGGAAGAATGCTAGCTAAGTGGGAGGCTGATCAATAATGGCATTAATCCCTCTGCACAATTTGATCATTTTTGCGGCGCAAAAACTGGGGGGAGTTGCTGTGGGGACTCACATGTATGAGGGATAGGGGCTTGGAACCTTCAATTACAGTTGCTGCCCCAAAGGGCTGCAAATATTCGTCCTCGTGACGTAAAACATACACAAATTACGTTCGATCGTAATTACCTGCTATTACTGAATCGTGACATTTCTCAACAATAGAATGATGTTACGATCCGTACACCAACTGGCCAACCATTTCTTAGCATAATAAGGGATGATATAACCGGGCCGTTTTCACTAACGTATGTATTTCTTACATACGTGTGTTTGTGTGCGTGTAAATAAGCCATTAAAAAACTGTCCGATCTGGCTGTAAAATCGCCAGTTATTGCCTTGGTTTTGGCTTACCTAAATTTAATATATGAAGTTGTTAAACACGCTTAAACTCTGTTGAATTTACCTTCTGGTGAGAATACTTTCTCACGACAAGGTATTCCACATTCAAAAAAATAGGTACAAAAAAATTCAATAAATTGTAAAAATTTTCAAGAATATTGTCACTCAATCAATAATTCTAAGAATCATCATACTAATGGAATATCATCAAATTGTTTGTGCACGGTGACTACATAAATTTTATCAAAGCGTTTTGAGTTTATCAGTCATTTTAATATAATATTTCGGTCACATTGATAAAAAGAAAAAAATCAACTGAAAAATAAATTTACATTTGAAAATAAAAAGGTTAAATATTGGGGCTTTTTTAATAAATTGTTGTCATTATTCAAAATTATGTCAGGATTTTGCGAGAGAAAAAATGACAGAAGACAGATATATGTTTGATTCTTTTGCGTAAATTTTTGCTGAAATAAACAGCAGTCCAGTTGAACCATTAATGGGATAAAACGAGGCCTACTGTAAGTATCTGAAAAGTTGACCAAAATTTCTCAGTTACATATTAGGGTAAATTATCATTTATGAATCTCTTTAGTATGTTCCTTCATAATTATCTCTGGAATAGGAGATGTGAATAAAATGAAATTAACTTTCGAATGTACCCCCATCTATCACCTAAGTTTCGTGGTTTTCCTATTGTTAACCCTCTTTTGAAATATTAATAATATAAAATTTACAAACAATTTTGATGCGCATTGAATATGACCCTACTAATTTTCTAGCTAGGTACGTATTTATATTATATTATAACAACCCCCAAATCATATAATGAAATACCGACAAATTTTTACTTCCAAAGATATTATGAACATTAATTGCAAAACCACCTATCATGGATTAATCCACAATAAAACTACGGATTAATCCATAATACGTGGTATGATTTCAAAATTCAAGTCTACATGATAACATTAATATTGTAAAATTGGTCCATTTTAATTTTTTAAGTAACCTACACTTAATTTCAGATGGAGGTTTACCTATCATAATTTTATTATGTTTTTTTTTTATAATTATTTAAAAAATTAATGTAACCCTATGTGGATAAAAAAAAAACAAAGAGACACCTAATATGGTTCAATATTTTTAAATCTTAAATTCAATTACTAGTATGGAAGTATATTTTGTACATTTCAGTGTAAATTTATGAACAGCCTCTTTTATTCAATGTATAGTGGATAAATAATTTATTTTTCAGCTGATTTTAACGTATCACAAACACACATTGAAATCCATATTATGACATTTAAGTACAGTAATGTTGCTGAAACGTCATTCCTCGATATCCCTTGAATCACTTGAACCATAATTGATTGAATAATGAATAACCCTGGGTCGATATGGCTGGTTATCTTTATTTATACTATATAGATATTTATAGAAGATACAATATGCTCAATTGGTCCAAAATCTTCTTCAGTGCGGCCATATCATTTCCTAAAAATGTCAGAAGAATTGAATAGAAGATATTTTTTACCCAGCTGCTTGCTGGTTTACAGTTTTTATCCAAACACGTTAAATATTTCCTTCTTACTTGACCATGCAGTAATTTAGAAAATTTAAAAAAAAAAGGCATTTTCATTGATGGGCAATGGCAACGCAAGAGCGGAGTTGGATGGTGTGACCCACCAATATCCATAGCTGTTCTAAAAACCGACCCACTGTTTATAAAAATTAAAAGTATTGATGACATTTTTATAAGTAAGTAGCCTACGTTTTCCAAAAAAATTGATGGAATATGAAGACCCCTGGTGTCTGCTTATCTCATTTAATCACCTTAGGAATATTTTGGCTCTATTTACTGAAATACATATATTCATACTTGTATTAAAATGATATTACATTATGCTCAATGAGAAAAATCGCTCATTGAGCAAAAAATAATTCAGAACACATTTTGGATTTTGAAATTACAAGTATACAAAATTTCATGTTCTTGCTGTTTACAAAAGGCTAGAATGACTTCTAAGCTGTGTGTCCTGACTTGTGAAATATTACCACAGTTGTGTGCGTGTCACTTGCAAAATAAAGTTGAAAACAACATAAAAATTTAAAAATATACCTCCTATATTTTGATCAATGATTACTATGTGGCTATTTAAGTTAGAGAGCTGGGGTTGGTATTTGTGGAAAAAAGTATAAATTTTCAAAATTTCCATGTGATTTTCTAATTATTTTTACCAATTTGAAAATGAACAAACAAAAAAAACATAAATAATCAAACATTTTTCATTTTTTAGATTCCGGAAACTTCTCATCTTTCTCTTAATGATTCCACAGTCAATATTGAAGATACAGAATCGAAGTTTTTATTATTGAAATGAAGAAAAAATTTTCATCTATTTATTTATTATTTCTATAATTTTTCCAACATCCTAGGAAATTAGAAAATAAATGAACAAAAAAAAGAAGAAAATGATTGAAAGAAAATTTTACAATTTTGGGATCTAGAAATCTGTCCATTTTTACTCTGTTATTCCTCAGCAACTATTCAAATTAGCGAGCTGAGGTTGGCATTATTGAAAATAACAGAAAATTTTCATTAGTCTACCATGCATACAATTGTTTCTATCATCTTTAGCAGTTTTAAAATGGACGAAATTAAAATGGAAAATTTCCTGTTTTAGAATAGTTTTGATATATTTACACATCAATCCTTCATGAGTATAGCTGCAGCGACACTCTCATATTATTTTTATGCCATTCTTGATGTGTAGGTTCTTAAAGAAAATAATCACTTTTATAAAAACTCAATGAAGAGCTTAGTTTTGATTTCATTTATATTAAGTTCATGAATGCAGTTAGGCTATATAAGACATGGCACGTAGAATGCATTATGGAATTTGTTCATTAACGCAATAATTTCTATTCATTTTTCAAATCAGAACAATGTAAATTTTTTATTGTGGGAGTAACTCACGTCCCAGAAAGGATTCCAAGTTATTTTTTTACATATTGAGCAAAATTTAAAGATAAATTTTCTTTTATCATGTACTGCTTTTTAATGACATAAGAATTAATAAAAAGGAACTAAGAAATCAGTTCTGCTCAAAATTGAATTAAGAGCTTTGAAATACGTCATTCTAATCTGAATTTCTCTGAGATCATTTTGTGAAAATTTTATTTTCGCCTTTCTCCGGGGCTGCCTGCCTGTCTAAAGTAATTTCAATTTCAGATTGGCTTTATGTAGTCCTACAATCATCAAAAATGTGATGTATAAACATACTTCTTACTTAACTTTGTATTATAGAGATATACTTATGATGTTGGTATCTGTTATACTATGTTCTAGGACTTTGCATCAGCTTTTACCTATGCAGTTGACTTCTCTCTGCAAACGTATATTTGAAACTGAACAATACAAATATAACTGGAAGGTTCATCTAAATGAATTAGCTCACCATAAAATTCAACAGAACTTATTCCGCTATCAGCAAGTAACCTTCATTGACTCGGAAACAGCAAGAACTAGAGACGAAAATCAGATGTTTTTCCACATGTCCCCATGTTTTGGACATCATAGACCAATTAGAACCGATTGGAAGCTGGATGATTACTTCGAAAAATTTTTTATATCACCTGCCAATAATTGGGATATTATTTATGTTTTTAGAAGGGTAACAAATATCAATGGAAAAATAATTATTGTGGTTAGTGACAGAGTTCTGTTTTTGGACGAGAATAAAATCATTCCCTTGCTACAAATTTCACCTCACAAACTTCAAAGGGATGCCAAATTGAATGAAGTACAAACGATAAACTATGACTCCAATGAGGTTGAAGAAATATATTTACGTGAAATGGTAGAAAATCAAAATTGGTTTGAGTAAGTTATTTTCACAATTTTTGATAATCTCAGGTATTGATTTAGAACAGAGGAGAAATGGGTTGGAGGATTTCATACAATTGGAGCGTGTTCAGAATAAAAAAACTTGGTTAAATCTTACCTCCTTGATCCTTCAGTTGTTTTCTTTGGGTTTTCACTTAAATTCTGAACGGTGTCAGTGTAGAATAACTTGTGTGACTACTGTAATTTGATTGGTTCATGTTTTAATACCAACTCAAATTACCCAATCAACTTGCTCAAATTGGTAAACAACCATTTGGGTAACATTTAACTATATTGAGAGTTGGTTGAAAAAGTTGTACTTAGGTGAAGGATGTGTATTTATTCTGAATTCCAATAGGATTTTATCCAGGTAAACTACCATTATGTTCGCTCTTGTTTACTAGGTTGTTACCCGGATGTTTATTCTGAATGTGCCCTTGTAATATCCTCAACATTTCCTCTCAGGTCAATCATGATAACTCACAAAACCTAAAATTTTGTATTTCCATACAATAATATTATTTTAAACAACAAGGAGCAGTTTCTTTTTACTCGTATGTTCCCAATGCACAGTGCATTGTAGGAATACAGTTGCTTATATTTTAGCACCTAAATTTTATATTTATTGTTGAAAATTCTAGTAAGTATGGGAAAATACATGAAATTGTTTTTCAACAATATAAATTTCTTTGAAGGTGCTTATGCACCCGTGCATCTATGGAATCAAGCTTAAATTGTTTGAAAATTATTCAACGGGATAATGTGACAAAATTATACCACAGCCTATTAATAAATTAAGAGATAATTTTATAATACTTTGACATTTAATTACAGAAATTTTTTGTACTTATGATGAGATAAAATTTTCATAGGTCTAAGTCTGTACCTGTTATCAGATGTGTTGAGCCATCTTTGGTAATATAGGCCAATACCAAGCGATCATAATCCCAATAACAAAGTTTGTGTGGGGACCATGTCCTCCCTTCTTTCGGTGCTCGGCCCCAGTCGACAGACCGCGGACTTGGTCCATCACCAAGTCCGCACAATCAAGTCTACGGACGTTAAATAACAATTAGGCGCTCGTAGCACTTAGGCTAAACAGACAAGCAACGAAATTCGTTCTCTGTTTAGCCAACGTGTTACGAACGTAGCCTAGCGCAAACGTGCATACGAATACGCACGTGCCACGGTCTAGGCTAAACACAAAACGCGCGCCTATCATCCAATACTTGCGGATGACGTGCGTGTTTAGCCTAACTTATACATCGGCGATGCCTTTCGTTAGTCGCCGGTTCAGGAAAGTTATAAAAGGTTGGCTGCCTTACCAAATTGGTAACATCCGAACACGCAAGTCCGAATCAATTCGCCTGTGGGTTTTAGAGGTGAACCCACAGTCTGGTGACCTCGACGTGATTTCTTACATTGGGAATTTTTTTAGGAAGCAGGCGTGAAAACGCTAGCTGGCAGAATACCGCTGGCCTGCTAGTGCGAGCAATCGCGGTTGTCTAGTGGAAATCTTCGCTTGACTCTTCACTTGGAGACTGACTGTGGGAAATCAACCCCCCTTTCCAAAATAAACATTGTCCACTTGGAAGGGTAATGGAACATGCCTAAAAATAAGGAAACATCTCACAAATTGTGGTAACCCACGATTTGTAAATCTAGGATCCTCTAACGAGTTGAATCTATTCGCAATGGTAGATGAAAATGTTGTTGAAACTGCTGATCAACCAGCTCAAAATATAGCTAGGCAAGCAGCTGTTCGAACAATCGCTTCCAAAGAAGCTGAAAATCAAGAAAAACTCATTCAAGATCTAATTAAAGCTAGTGTAGAAGAAGCCTTAGACAAACAACAGAAATTGTTTGGCAACCTCCAAAATAAGAAAAGGAGAGTTGAACTCCCTACATTCTTGCCCAAAGACGTAGAAACATGGCTCATGCAACTGAAAAGCTGCTTCAGGGTTCTGCAAATTCCCTGTGAAGAACGCTACCAGCAACTTTGCGGTAGTATGTCAGCCAAAATAATTCGGGCCTGCCCAGACATAATGGACTGTCTGGAAGATGAGGAAGACCCGTACGAATGGTTCATTCAGAAAATAAGAAGAACCTTTGGTACCACTCAATGCCAGGAAATAAGGCAATTATTGAGTGGGATGTCAATTGGAGACGACAAACCAACTTTTTTTATGACGAAACTGGTTAAAAAAGTTGATAACCATGTCTCTCCAATGGTAATTGCAGATAGATTCTGTGAGCAGCTACCAGCTTCGGTGGTACATTTGCTGGGTGCTCTAAATCTGACTAATGCAAGGATCAACGACGACCTTCTAGCACTAGCCAAAGCTGCAGAAACTGCAATGGAGTACACAGGGAAACCTGCCATCCAAGCAACAGCAGCCCCAGCAGACGAACTGAGTAAGCTCCGAGCCGAAATAGCTGATTTAAAAATGGAAACTCGCAAGGCTAGAGACTATACATCTGCTAGGAGTAATTTCAACAACAGATCCAAGAGCAGGGGACGTAACCCCAATAGAAATAAAAGCTATAATAATAGGCAGTCACGCTCTCGAGGACGGAGAGATGATAAAAATAAGAGTCCAACACCTCCGAGGAGATCCAAATCTCCCAAGAAACTAGATCCAAACTGGTCAGCAGCTCTTTGCTTCTACCACAACCAATATGGAGAAAAAGCAAAGGCTTGCAACACCCGCTGTAAACGATGGGTGGAGAGAATGGTCCAAGACGCGCAGGAGAAGAAAACTCTCCTCACAGAGATCGAAAAGAGAGAACAGACTAGTAAGTCAAACTAGACCGAGGGGTCATATCGGTGGCTTCCGATCCCTCGCCCAAATTCTCTCTCCGCCTGTTCATCACGGACAGGACAAAAAGGAGAAAATTCCTCATCGATTCTGGTGCTGATCTCAGCATTTTACCAGCTAAAAATAAACATAAGAAATTTTCTCCGAAATCCAAATTAAATGCAGTTGACAAACATACATTCGCTGCATATGGCAAAAAACATTGCAAAATAGACATTGGTCTCCATAGGGACATGTCATGGGATTTCACAATAGCTGATATATCACAACCAATACTTGGAGTAGATTTTCTTGCTCACTATGAGTTGGTAGTCGATTTAAAAAATAAACGTTTAATTGACTTAACCACTGGTAAATATGTGGAAGGTATAACAAAAAATTACAAACTACTAGATACTTCCATTTGAAGTTGTGCAACTGTAGATAAAAATTTCCTAAAAATACTGAATGAATATCCAGGTATTTTATTGCCATCAATAAGGAAACATCCGACGTACAAACATGATACAGTGCACATAATAGAAACAAGGGGTCAGCCTTGCTCAGCAAGGGCACGTAGATTGCCACCCGACAAACTTGCTGAAGCCAAAAAGCAATTTTCTAAAATGATAGAAGAAGGTATTTGTCGACCTTCTAACAGCTCATGGTCTACACCAATACATATGACCAAAAAGGCTAATGGAACTTGGAGAATTGTCGGGGACTATAGAGCCCTGAACGCAAAAACCATTCCAGACAAATACCCCTTACCCAATATAATGGACTTCAATAACAATATGAAAGGTAAAACAATGTTTACTAAAATAGACATTAATTGGGGCTTCCACCACATACCAATGGACGAAAAAGATATCTGCAAGACAGCACTCATCACTCCATTTGGCTTAGAAATGCTGCTCAAACTTTCCAACGTTTTATGAATCAGCTATTGAGGGACTTACCATTCGCATATGCTTATCTAGACGACATATGCATATGCTCAGAAGGTGGAATTGATGAACACGAGAAAAACGTAAGAGCCGTATTACAGCGTATACACACTGCCGGCCTTACGGTCAATTTACCTAAAAGCGAATTTGCTAAAAACAGTATTGACTTTCTCGGGTACCAAATAACACCTGAAGGTATAGCCCCCCTGAAAACATAGGTAGAGCCAATATTGAAATTTCCTAAACCCAAGAATGTTGCAGAACTTCGAAGGTTCCTAGGAATGATCAATTTTTACAGACGTTGCATAAAAAACGCTGCTTCAGAACAAGGCAAAATGTTCGCCCTTATTGAAACTAATAAAAAGCGCGACAAAACGCCCATTGAATGGACCGAAGAGGCAGAACTAGCATTTGAAAATACAAAAAATATGCTAGCTAATGCAACGCTACTGGCTCACCCGGATGACAGTCTTCCACTCTGTATCTCAACAGACGCATCCGATTTTGCAATAGGTGCATCCTTATACCAAATAAAGGATAACACCAATCAACCACTTGCCTTTTTCTCGAGGAAACTTTCCAAAACTGAGAAAAATTATAGTACTTACAACCGGGAGTTATTGGCAATAAATACAGCAATAAGGCATTTCAGACACCATGTAGAGGGTAGATGTTTCACCGTATATACGGACCATAAACCCATAACACATGCTTTTGAGCAAAGAAGTGAGCATGCCTCACCTCGCCAAATAAGACAGCTTGAATTCATCAGCCAATTCACGACTGACATAAGGTAAATCAAAGGATAGCTGAATGAACCAGCTGACACCTTAAGTCGAATTGAAGCTATCACAACTCCATCTCAGTTACCATATGCCGAAATAGTAAAAGATCAACTGGAAGACGAAGAATTGCAAAAATTGCTATCTTCCAACACCACTGGTCTCAAACTAAAACTGAGAAAACTCCCTGACACAAAATTACTACTAATATGTGATGTGTCAACTGGTAAAGAACGTCCATTTATTCCATTAAAATACTGAAAAATGGCGTTTGACAGTGTGCATAACCTATCACACACTGGACCTTGTAGTACTACAAAACTCATGACCTCGAGATTCGTATGGCCCAAAATAAACTCAGATTGTAACAACTGGGCCCGTGCCTGTCTGAACTGTCAGACAGCCAAAATTGGCAGACATACGAAATCTGCATTCAAAAGGTTTAGACCAACCGATCGGTTTAAACACCTTCACATAGATTTAGTGGGTCCATTACCCCCATCACAAGGACATAAATACCTCCTTACGATGATTGACCGTGCAACTAGATGGCCAGAAGCAATCCCATTAATTGAGATGTCAGCACAAACAGTAGCTACTCAATTATATACAACCTGGATTGCTAGATTTGGAGTACCCCAAAGCATTACAACCAACCAAGGTAGGCAATTTGAAAGCCAATTATTTAGTGAACTAACAAAAACCTTGGGTGCTAAACATTGGTCTACTACAACCTACCACCCCCAATCAAACAGGAAGGTAGAAAGGTGGCATAGAGCTCTTAAAGCTTCTATAATGGCTGCCAACACAAAAAGATGGGTAGAGATCTTACCTACCATTTTGTTAGGCCTAAGATCAGCCTTACAAACCGACACTGGCCACTCCGCCACTCAACTAGCATTAGGCAAAGAACTACGCTTGCCAGGGGATTTCTTCATCGAATCAAAAGAAATAAACCCCGAAACCTTAGTGCAAAACATAAAAGATGATGCAAACCAATTCCTTAAGCAAGCACCTACTCACGGTAAACAAACACCTTATGTCTCAAGACACTTAGCTACAACATCGCATGTGTTCTTACGAGAGGAAGGAATGAAACGAGCTTTACAAAAACCCTATTCTTGACCATACAAAGTAATAGATCGAACAGAAAAAACGTTCACAATACTTGTATCAGGACAGGAAAAGAAGGTGTCGATAGATCGGGTCAAACCAGCATTCCTAATCAGTGAAAATGCAGAATTGGACAAAATGATAAATGAAAATAAAAATAAAAATTCACAAAATTCAGACAATAAAGACGAAAAAACAAATATAAAATCTGACTCACAAACAAATAAAACACGAAAAACATATAGTGAAGTGGTAAAATCAAACACCAAAAATAAGAAAAAAGTCAGATTTAATGAGGAAATAATAACTCACACATATAATCCTAAAAGCCCAATTAAGCCTAAACAAAGAGGCAGGCCAAAAGGAACATATAAAAAACGCAATCAGAAACCAACAAGAACATCACCTTGATTTTGCAGAGAGTAAAAATATATAGATATAATAAAATCCCAATACATAGAAATCTTATATATAGATATAATAAAAATCTCATACTCTTATCGCACGTGCCTTTTCTAACACACTAGCACGTCGACCTCAAAATCGAAGGTTAGATAAAAACACATAAAACACACTATAGACTGACGTCACAAACAGTTGATTGCAAAAGGAAAATCGAACCAAATCGTTGCAACAACTGACAAACACATTTCACTCGCCTGTCGACTGTTGCTCAAAGCACCACTCTTTAAGTTCAATTAGAACTGTTCGCTTTGATTCCACTTTCGAATTTCCTTATCTATTTTTATCTTGTTTTTCATTATGTCCTCAACTACCACCATGGAAGATGACCAACTTCTAGATTACGAGGAGGAAATTTTGCTTTCCGACGCAACTCAACCTCCTCCACCTGCCAAAAATAATTCTCAATCCTCAGAGAATGTTGCTAATGTTGAGTCAATCCTCAATGAGATGACGCAACAAACCCCTAAAGTTATTCCGTTCCCTGCGGACCAATCGACGGCTTGTTCCTCTGTGGCTAAAACCACAGAGCCACCTGACGCTAGGAAGGCGAGCATTTTCCACACCTCTGAAAATCAGGCTCTTTCGATAATTCCGAAACCAGAGCTGAAATTTTCAAATTTCAAATTTTTTAACTCTGTCGTCCGTAACAATTTTCAGAACACTGGCATTTCCAAATCGCCACTTCTCCAAGGTTACACTCCTTTCCGTAAAAATACTCAGGCGGATGAACATGGACACCATCCTCGTAGAAATAGAAAATGTGGTATCCAATCCAGAGCTAATTATCAGCAACGCCGTAGACTATCCTACTACGACGGGACTATTGCGGGACATACCCTCGGTGTGGCCCTCCGAGACTTAATCTTCGGAGGAAATGCCAACCCTCGCAACAATGCGAGGCAACCTGCTGGACACAAATGAGTCGTCCACGGGTTTCCCCAGACTTTGGAACATGAGTTGTTCCACCGACAGTGAAACTGGGGGGGAGTAGCTGTGGGGACCATGTCCTCCCTTCTTTCGGGGCTCGGCCCCAGTCGACAGACCACGGACTTGGTCCATCAATAAGTTCGCACAATCAAGTCTACGGACGTTAAATAACAATTAGGCGCTTGTAGCACTTAGGCTAAACAGACGAGCAACGAAATTCATTCTCTGTTTAGCCGACGTGTTACAAACGTAGCCTAGCGCAAACGTGCATACAAATACGCACGTGCCGTGGTCTAGGCTAAACACGAAACGCGCGCCTATCTTCCGATACTCGCGGATGACGTGCGTGTTTAGCCTAACTTATACACTGGCGATGCCTTTCGTTAGTCGCCGGTTCAGGAAAGTTATAAAAGGTTGGCTGCCTTACCAAATTGGTAACATCCGAACACGCAAGTCCGAATCAATTCGCCTGTGGGTTTTAGAGGTGAACCCACAGTTTGTTATTGTGATTCTTAAATACCAGGAGTATGAAATTGTAAAGTTTGTACTGTGTGTTTTATCTCATAATGAAAATTTCAGTTCTATTTCTATTTCTTCATTGCTGATATAGTAGGTTGGTAGGCTATCTTTGTATAATGCAAATGCAAGGTTTTACTTTGTTGGCAGAATCCTTATCTTATATAAGTTAGTTCGTAATGTTTTACCAGTGCCTATTGATGCTGGTAAGTGGTGGTTCTTGCAAATTTGGAGTAGGTGAGTGAGTTTTATTTTTTCAGTTACCATCGCTGCTTCGAATTCTCTTGCTGCATCTAAAATTACTTCTCTGTATATCTCTATTAGTGACTCATTTGCTTGTGTTTTCATTGTTGTTTTGTTATTGATAAAATTTTTTTGTAAAATGTTAGTATTTTCATATTGGATATTTTTGAAAATACAAGTATTGGAAATGACGTTTAATAAATCTGCATGTTTTCTATGACTGTATTTTTCAATTTCTTATATTGGACTTTCATTTCAAGTTTGTTCCTAGGAAGTTGTTTCCTTCTCTGAGGATCATAATGTTGCAACACCGTTTTTCAATGTCGATTAACATTTGTATCTTACCTCTTTTATGCAGTTTTAGTCATTTTTCTATCAAATTCGTTAATTATGGCTTCGATTATATTTTGGATTTATGCTATCGCAGTGAGAATTTTATGAAGGTTTTTGTTCGTTGTTTGCACCAAAGAATATCATTTATTATAAATACATTTATTTTAAAAAAATTTTCATTCTAACCTTGTATCGAATTTCTTCTTGGAATATTCAGTGTGTAAATCATTGGTATCATTTTACCATATGTTCTTGTATAAGTATTTCTCTAAAACTATGCATTTGATAATATGACAATTTTAATTATTGAATCGGTTGCATTTATATACTTGTATTGTGATTTATGAATGCTGCAATCAGTGTCATTAGATAAAGACATTTTCCCATGTTTCTGTAAAATGGAAGATAAACAATATTTTTAGTGGCATATCTAGTTTCATTTGTACATTATATTGCAAGTGACAAGATTGTGCTGCCCTTTTAAATTTACTCGAAAAAAAAATTTAAACATCAATTTGGAATTTGTTATTCTCTATGTATTAATTCATTTATAAATAACGCCAATCTCAGTTTTTATCATTTCTTATTCAATTTATACCTGTGAAGAGAATGTAGTTAATTCCTGTTTGAAAATTTGTACACTTTTAAAAGTTGTGTCGCCTGATTTTCTTGATTATGACACTTTTATTTGCACTGTTCATTCGTCTATTTTGGTGCGTTTGTGACATGATATAAATTGCAAATTGAAGGTGTTTGAAAAATTAGTTTCTGTTTTTTTATGTCTTCTGCTCAATCTTCATGGGATATTTTCTTGTTATCAGACGTGATTTTGCCTCTTGTTACAGTTTGCATAGATGAGGATTATAATCCCTGGCATTTCATTTCCAAACCTTGAAGACCTGGTCATCTCAATGTCCTTATCTCTTTTATAGTATGTTAGGAATGAAGAGAGTATTTAAAGCTCTTCATTCATACTATTCATCTTGTCATGGTCCAGTATGGTTATACTCATATCATAAAGAGTATCATTGTAACTTGTTTAATATTACTTATAGTTCCTGGTGTCAAATCGCGTGTGTTGTGTCCGTGTTTTAACTGAATTAACTGGTGATTTTTGATGTCTCCTCCCTTGAGCTTTGATGTGGAGACGGAATCAAGGAGAATTGCTCTAGGTATTTGTATTTGTGCGTCTGAAAAATATGCCTCTGGTTTGAATGTGTTATCTGCTTTGATTTATGTAAGTCAACACTTAAACGTGAGTGCTTCAGTTAGTTTCAAGTTACTTTGCATGATGCTGTTTATGGTCTGATATCAGGTGGGTTGCTGAATGACCCCGATATCTTTGTGAAAAAATTTTACTAATACAGAATATTTGTGGGATTAACTTTCATGAGGTTGAAATTTATCTGGTCATGGATCCTCAAGGGTGATGGAGGGATCAAGATTAGTCGATTAAGGCATACATTAAGTTTCTTAAATGTGCTTGGATCAGTCAAAATTTCAGAATCTGTGGATACAGTGAACTCTTTATAGACCAAAAATTCTCTGTAGTATTTGCATCTATCTGTGATGACAATCATTTCCAAATCAAACAAACATATTAACTGTTATTGATTTTTCAGAATTTTCTCTCAAGAGAAAATGATCGCATGATATTCACCAGTTTTCCTATCTATTTGTATCACTACTGCTCCCATTGCTGTTTTTGAGGCATCTACGTTCATATAGGTTTTTGCATTTAGATCGTATATTCCGAGGAACAGATTCTGAGGTTATTTTCTCCTTCAGAGTGTCGGTTGCAATATGAGCTTCTTCATTCTATTTTATTAGGTTATTTGATCAGATACTCTCTTTTCTCAAGCTTGGTTAGGGGTGTAGTATGGTTAGTTATGAAAAATTTTCGATTATTTTTCTGTAGAAGTTGGCCATTATTAGAAATCTTTTCATCTGTTGCAAAGTTTTGTGTGGTTGCACATCTCTCATTGGTTTCATATTTTTCTCAGTAGGTTCTAACTTGTTATACAAAATTTTATGACTTAAGTGTTTGATACCTTTGTTGAAAAATGTACTCTTGCTTGTCTTCAAAACTGATCCTGCATTTTCTAAAATGGTGAGGATTTTGTCTAAGTTAGCTAGACATTAAGACATTCCTCAAATGTTTCTGCAAAAACAAATATGTCATCAATGTAGACTACCACTTTGTCTTCAAGGGTTTTACTAAACAAATCGGTCATAGCTCTCTGAGAAATACAGTTGATTTCTTTTTTAAATTCTTCTAAGGCATTTGGTAGAAGCCATAATTCAGATCCAAAGTACAAAAATATCTCTTATCTTTTAATTCATCTCATATTTCAGATAATCAGGGTACTCTACTTGTATCTTGCTTAACAATATCATATACTCCTCTATAGTCAATTAATAGATGAAATTTTTCATTTATCTTCTTTTTAAGGATGATTGAGCTTTTTTAAGACCTTAATGCCCTCTTGAGGATACATTAGTTTTATATGAATAATTATAATAATAAAAATTAATGATGCAATATTTCTGTGAATAATTCATATATTTCTTCAAATTCCTCAATCTTCTATCTTATCTCTCATTTCTCATATAATCCCATATGATGATTTTTATAAATGATCAGTGGGTCTGTTCTTGGGTTTGGTTGTGCCAGTTTGAGTTTAGCTAACTTAATTTTATCAGATCCTTCTGTAAATATGTGTAAATGTTTCTTGAGGGTCTATATTATTGCTTCTTTTTCTTCTTTAATAAAATTCTTACTTATTTTAGTTATGTTACCCTCATTGGTGTAAAGTATGGTGCTGTTAGATCACATTATGCGGATCAATCTTTTCATGTTGACCTCCACACAGCAATTGCCTATAAAACACCCAACATGATGCATTGATTGTTGAGTTGGGCACCATGAATGGAATTTGTCATATAGTCCCACATAAATAGCTCTTATAACATCCTAAGATCATTCCATTTGCAATTTTTATGTCTAAGTGTTAATTGTAAAATTGAAAGGTTGGCCATCCCATTTCATCTACAGTTTATTCAGTTTTAAGACTGCTTGTTGTAACGAGTTCTTCATCTGTTCAGCTAATCTTGCCTATGGATCCAAGTATTTAACACATTTGCATCCCTAGGTGATTTATAGCTCTTCTTTGGCTTGTATGTATCCTTATGCATTTTCTTTCTTATACTTAATTATTTCATACATTTCTCTATCATAAATAATTTCATAGAGAATAAAATATCAGCATTATGTTGATAAATCCAATGAGAAAGTGGTTGTGATCTCAGCAGTCATGTATGTTTTCACATCAATGAGTAAATGACTCATCCTGATGGTGATGTGAGCTTCTTTTATAATGGCAATTGAGCTGTCATTCACATCTACAATACAAACTCTTACTGGTTAATCACACGCCCATCTCTAAGGTCTCAATGGACTAACACAACTCAGAATCTATTGTTGACCGTGCCGTCTGTTTTAGTTTCATCACAGCATACGATATGGTCAACTTGTGTTTTGCCCTAATTGATTGCCTTGATGCTAATTGGATATTTACCTTTAAGTTATTTATTGTACATGGGTCTGAAATAAGATTTGTAGCACAATCCAGATAATGGATGTAGCCATTACAACCCCTTAAGTTGTGCAGAGTAAATGGTTTCTATTGCACATTTTTTGGCATTTGATCAAGTGTCATTTTTATTGGTTTTTAATAGTATTGTAATGGGTGTTTTTGTTGCACTTCAGCAAATTGTTGCATCTATTGGGTGTTGGATTTCCACATACATGGTATAAGCCAGTGGTTGTGCATAATGTTGCTGAAGAAGGGGCTTATACTGTTGAGTACTAGGTTTGTAATTCAACTGCAAATTATAGTAGCATTGCTATTTGTAGTCATTTTCATGGATAAGATCCTGATCTTCCACAGGTGCAAAATTGCACATTCCTCAGATATCTCTAAGGGTATCTGTATCCACTTAGTTTACGATAATTATCTTATAAGTGATGATTATTGTTGCAAAAGTTTGGAGGATGACCTCGATCACTGACTCTGAAATGTGAAGGTTTTTCACCTGTTCTTTCATGGTTGTTGTTGCAATTGCATTGTGGTCTCTAATCTTGACTTTGGTTGATGGAATTTGGCAAATGATTCAAATTTTGCTTTTTCTCATTCAAACTTAGTCATTTCCTGCGGCTATTACAGTGGTTGGTAGAAGAAATGAGAATGGTTTCCACCTTTGAAAATATGTTTTTATAATCAGGCATTTTTCCTTTTAACATTTCAACCATTTGTTTTTGCTTTTTCTCTAGCTTCTCATTTACTTTAGCAAACAATACCTCTGTTTTCTGAACATCAATAAGGTCCAAAGCTGTTTCTTTATATTCTTTCCAACATGTATACATAGTTTTAAATTCATTCTGAGTAGTAAGATTTTTGGAGTCGAAAAATTTGCACATCTCACTAATGAGTCTATAATAAAAATTTTGCAAAATTTCTGACCAGACATTGTCAACTCTAACTGCTTATGTAATCAATAAAGTTTTGGAACATTTATAATGAACAGGATGTCTTTAAATTTTAACTCCTTAATTCTCTTTATGACTGTGTCCTAGTCCTTTTTAAAGATTTAGGGAAAAATACTCTGAACCTCTGCCTGTGTCATTTCAGGTGTAATCGTGTTATCTACTACAAATAGTTCTGAAGCTGGACCTCATAATGCTATATTCGAGTTTCATTTCATGACTCTTTCTGTTGCTTTGAATTTTTTAGCTTGACATTCATATTCTAATAGAAATTCAAATGTCTTCATCAGGGTCATTAGCAAAATGGTTTTAGATCCATTGTTTAAATATAGCTCAAAAATTTCTTATCACTGTGTCATCATAATTTGGTGGGACCATTTTGTCTTTTTGACAAGTTTTAGTTTATTCAGATTTTTTAACTTTTTTGTACCAGTAATAGGGTAAATTGAAAAGTTGTTGAGGAGGAAGTGGGAAAACTGTTTTAGCTATGCCTCCACTAAATTAACCAAAATTATTTGCTATCTCTGACTTAGCAGGAGAATTAGTACCTGATGTTGTTTTAGAATTTGATCAACTATTGGGATTCAGAATCTAGAAACTTTTTGAGTAACCTATTTGCTTGAAATGATTATTAATCACATTGTTAAAGGTATTGGGAATATCAGTATCGAGATTGTTGGGATTCTCAATGTTGTATTTGTTTTAAATTTTGTCAAAATTGTCAGTAAATACTTTATCAACTTTATCATCAGACTGTTTTATAGGATCAAGTCTCTCTTTCCATACCCTAATTTGTTTTTTATTAGGTGAATGATTTCATTCCATTTTTGTTGAACACTTCTCTTTGCTGTCACTTATTTTGATTTTTGTTTTCTCAACTGCTTAATCAGAATTTATTTTTGAAGAGAGTTGTTATTCTCTTCATTACCAGTTTCTGAATCTGTGACTTGATTTAAGTTATTTCTAAAATTTCTCAGAATATGACAGTTTTCATCAGATTTGTTTACTAACTTGTCTAAATCTTTTGTTCCTCTTAGTTTAATTATTTTGGAGTTTGTGTACAACATGTTCAGAAGCCAGTATTTGCCTTTCCTACCCTTGTATGTTTCAATATGGGTAACTTTCATTAAATTTTGTTCAAATAAAAATTGGGTCAAAACTTTACTACCACAGTGACTTATGAGTGAAGGAAATTTTCCTTAATTTTTGAATTTTTTTCTTAGACTGGGTTAATATTACTCTCCAAAAACTTAACAGTGTCTTTTACAACAATATTGTCAAGGGATGGAGGGTCAACGGTTTTGTTCAAGTCCAGGTTTGAACTTACAGACATCTGAAAATTCACAAAAACAATAAAATATTCAGCACTATCTTCATCAATAAAAATAAAGAGAAATATTGTAATTTATTTACTTACAGTTTCGAAGTTGTTTTGACAGTACCTTAGATTGGTGTGAAATGTTTATTCAGTCAAATTTGTTGAAACTCTGACACCCATATTCCCAGATGTCTCTTTAACCTCCCTTTACTTAATCCTCACTTCAATATGATTTTGCACACAACTTTGAATTTAAGAATGTGGTAACACTATATTCACTGAGAAGTCCGAGATCTGGACCTTTAAATAAAAATTATTTTTTCACAAATTCAGACAAAATAATGACGTTACAATTTCAGACAATTTGTCGAGAGACAAAATTCAAATTCGGACATTATATTATCCGAATTCGAACTCGTACTCAGATGAAGACATGAAGACAGAAATAAAATCTGATTCTTTCGCAGGCAATCATAATGTATTGTATTTCAGTAACGATTCTTCCAAATGTAGACAATTTCAGACTATAATTTGGTTTGATCCAATAGACTGGCACCATGAGATATATATAAGATGAAGACGAATTGAATAGAAGTAAAAACCCATCGACGGACATGCATGCAGCCAACCTTTTTGCTTTATCTTGGTCTTTCCACACTTTGCTTGCGATTTGCAGTCATTTAATATATTTTATTATATTTTATTTTATCAGTCATCCACATGCGCTTTGCCTATTATATGTCGATGTATCTATTTTGCTATCTGTGATTTCATTAGCTGTACACACTTGATATTTCCTCTCGCTTTTTATGTTATCGACATCGCATGTTTGAAGGCAATTAAGCAGACAGAGAGTGGGTAAACTTCCTTGACAAGAAGAACTGATTTGCAAACACCAACTTTAATTTTTAAATCACTCTCTGCTTTGCACTGGCAACACCTGGTACTAGGTTCATCTTTGCAAATGAGTCCTTCTTGTGTAGGCGGATAGTAGCAGGTCCAAGTCTCAAGTTGTACGTTTAAGTACTCACATTAGGCAATTTAATAAGTGTACCATCCTCGAGATGTAGAATACGATTCAATCTGATCTACCTTGAAGACAACTAGGATGGTAGTTGGATTTCAAGATAGGTTCAGTTGAAGACAAAGGCAAATTAGGGATATCCTTTTGTCATGAAGGATCAGTAGTGAAGACACATAAGTCATTTCTAATTTCGCCAGTTGCATATCGCACTTCAAGGCAATCTTTTAAAAACACCTGCGAGGTGAAGTATCAGTTGACAATACGATCAGATGGAGTTCTTGGCATCTGCTAGGAGGGAAATTTGGTGTGTTGAAGACAACTTTAAGACAAGCTTGGTTCAAGATGACTGCCTTGCTCTGTCATTTAAAGGCCGCGTTGAGCCTTCCTTTGGCACATATTTGATTTGACTCCATCTATGTTAGTAATTTTCTCACCTCACCCTCACTTTTAACCAAAAGCTCCGAGACCTAAAGTTTCATATTAGGAGTCTTTTACACAACACAATCATCACTCATGAAGACAAACAATTAGGTGAAGACACAACTTTTCTGATGGTTTCCCCTACTTATTGTCTGCAATAGCTTTTTTATTTTTCCGCTACACACTTTGCTTTGTTCCGCTTTGTCGACACTGTAATTCTTTTGTAATCATAGTCTCTGACAAAATAATTCTTCTGTTTGCTTTTGTAGGTTTCAAACCTTTTATGGATTGAAACTTTGTTAGGCTCTTCTGTCCACACAACTTAGCTTATTGCTGATTTGTCATATTAATTTGCTGAGATATGAAGACAAATGTAAGCTGCGTTTCATCCTGTCTAAAAGAGTTTAATTGAAGTCAAGAAGAATTCAGCCATAGGACATAGTCAAAGTTAAGAAAATAAAACGCCTTGAAGACACAGTTCAAGACCCCTCAATTCAGTGTTTTGGCTGCATGATGTCCTAGTTTTAGGACATTGTGACATCATTGACATTTAAACACCACTATAAATTAAAGGTTGACTTTATGACCGTGACAAGAATCGATTTCGTATGCCTCATAAATTATGGCGATTGTAGCAGGAATTTATTTCTGACACCTCATCATTAATAAGATTTCTTATATAAAAATATAATGTTACCACACTGTGCAATACAAAATTGTGTGGCGAGTCATTTTAAAGTGTAATTTAAGAAAAAGGAGAATGACGTTCGTGAATATTGGTATGGGTTGTGTTCAGACAACAACTACTAAACAGCGACGCCTCAGCCCAGTATCATCCAGTTGTGGCCAGTTCCCTGCACATCGCTAGTGTGCAGGGGACAGATGGGCAGAGCCACAACACTGGGGGCTGTGTGCCTGGGTGGCCTTCTGAGGCCACCTCCGATGAATCTCCTGAAAACTAGAAAAGATTTTTACACACATGTACAAAAATTAAAATCAACTTTATTATAAATAACAGAAAATCACAGTACATGTGGGTAGAGATCGTCAAAATTAAGAAAGAAGAAAAAAAAACAAACTTAAAATAAAACTAAATTGTGTGCATTACTAAGTAAAGTTTGTTGATTTACAGGAACCATATAAAAAGACTTTACATTCAACAAAAGTTGTCGCAACCGCCGGACATGTAGTGATGAATTAGGAAAAGACAAAATTAGTGGCCAAAGATCAAGTTTCTGCAAAGGAATAGTAGAAATTAGCGAGTTGATTAAACATCAAAGATGCTGATAGCGTGCTCTGACACCTATTACCCGTGGACTTTTACAAGACACTAGACGATAATAGTGGGTGCCAAAAAATCGAAGTTATCCCGTTTTTAGGAGCATAATTTCCAATTATGGCGTACCCCAAAGTCAGTAATGGTCTGTCATAGTCTACTCATGTCGTAATCAGGTATTCAGTCGGAGGTAATCAATACAAAGTATCTGTTTATCAAAATTTTTGTTGTCCAACTTCAAAAGAGCCAAGAACTTAATAGGTCTTGTGGACGTTTTCTTGCTGGAGAATTCTAGGTGCTCATGCCGGATTTGGCCGTAACAAGATTTCTTTAAATCAGTGATTTTTGCAAGTTTATAAACACCAGGTTTGGATGTATAGTCCAAACGTGAATGATGTCATTTACCTTAGGTAAAAATGGTATCGTGCAGTCTGGGTTAGAGAGTGCAGAGGGTGGTCTATCTCTTAGATAGAGGAGGTATTCCCTCTTCCATACTAGCTACATTTTTTGAAGATAGTCTTGGTCAAGTTTCCAAGAGTCTATCAACTTTTTTGCTGTGGGAGTAGAATCTTGAGTTGATTGGGTAATCGGATTGCTTAGGGAACCTAAGTTTGCTCGCATGAAATGTGCGGGGGTGAGTGTTAGCTGATGGAGCTCTTCCGGGGATGGGCAGAGTGGTCTTCTATTTATCATCGTTTGAATGTCTTTCAAACTTGCGTTGAAGGTGTATTTGTAGACAGAGTTGTGACAGTGGGTTTTATAAAATACTTGTTTTATAATACCTATCAGTCTTTTGTAAACTCCAACATACCATGGGGCTTTAGCTGCGATGAAGTGCCACTTGATGGCCTTTTCATCCACCTAGTTTATTTTCCATTCTTCAGAGAACACTGTCCAGTACTCGGGTAAGTACAAGGAGAGAAAGTGAAATTGCACCGCATTATCGGATAAGATAACTTTCGGCATGCCTTTATCTGCAAAAAAGGTTATAAACTATGTCCAAATGTCTTCAGTAGTAAGATTCGATACTGGGATAAGGTGGACAGCACTTGTAGACAAACAAGTGAAAATCAATACCCATTTTTTATACGGTGGAGTGGTTGGCGTGGCCAACTAAAATTTCTTTTTTGGCAAGTATTTATCAAATACCATAGACGGGCCAAATATATCAACGCCTGTGTAGGTGAAGGGATGTACAAATCGTACAAGGTGGAAATCCAGTAAGGATGAGATTGTAGGTTGCTTGAAAGGTCGAGTTTTGACTTTCTTGCAAAGGATGCATGATTTCTTTAGAATTGGGGGTAACACTTTGAGAGACTTTGGAACAAAGTAGTGTCCTCTAAAGTCAGCAATCATGAATTTTGTACCTGTGTGTATGTTGGTGGTACGTGTTGAGGCATCCGAACTGGGGAAAGATAGAATTTGTATTTTTTTGTATTTCCTTTTAGCTCTCTATTATTCTCTTCCCTCACGTTTTTTCCCCGATACATAACCTACATTCAGCCGTTCCCTTTCATTCATACACTTATCATAAATTTGCCGTCTCTTTTTCCATATCTCTAAATTCGATACTGTCCGCTCTATTAGATAAAACGGCGTCTACTTTTTTTCTATATTTTCCGTTCCACGTTCTTACCTATTTAATATAATATAATAATGTAACTACACACAAATGATAACAGCTTGATTCCAATTAGGTATTCCCCAAAGTCCGTTCCTATTCTTTCTCGAATCGTCTTCATTCTCGATTTTTAGAAGACGAATCAGTCCATCAAAGACCATGAATTAAGTTACTTGTTTCTCCTCTCGCAAAATGAGAGGGAACACGTTTTTCTTTTTTCGCTGTTAATAATTGCAATCAGAACCCTCGCTGGTGAATAATTCTATTAGATGCAGTCCTCAACCAGAAAAACATCTACTGGAGTTTGATTTCCGCCGTTCATAATTAGTTTGCCAGATATGGAATTGGCTGTTATCATTCGTCTGGAGATGTGCCACGTTCACAATGTCAGAGTCAACTTATAATAAACGAAGTTTCGCGGCAACAATACTTTTATTTCCCTGTCGGCCAAAAGGTAAAATATTATAATTTTCTCAATGTAATGTGGCGTAGGGGTTTCGGCGAGCATCGGGCAATGGGCCTATTGTAGGGTATTTCTCATTGGGTGAGGTATTACGTACACTAGGGAGTCTGTGGGGTTGAACCATGACCATATATATTTATCCTCCTTAAATGTGGGATGTATTCTTCGTTTGTTTTAGGGATTCTTCTTACTGATTTTGCTTTTTTTTATATTTTTCTTCCAAATTTTTGTTCTCTTTCTGTCCTACTATTTGTTTTGGTCCTAGTATATCTAGCCCCGCCCGGTAATTGTGATGTTCCCAGATGTCACAGCGTATGCATCAGAATTAACTTAGTTATTGAGACTTGGGATGCATTAAGATTTTGCATATTCAATATCTGGTAGATAATTGACAGTTCTCAAAATCCCAGAAGGATCTATGAAAATGTGATATTTTTCGTACGAAATGTACGGAGGGGGTTTGTCTTTCTCTAACACTTCGAACAATTTAGAAAAGTGTTTTCTTTGGTCCGCATGTATGAAGCAAAGAAGAGCGAAATGGAATGTACAGTCCATAACAGCATAAGGAGAAATCGGCCGAGTCTGTCTAATTCTACATCTACTAAGTCGCCGTATGACTCTTAAACATTGTAAGAAGGTGTGTACTGTTTTAGATAGAGTGTGGATAAATAAATGTTGTGAAAGGTGTTCCCGGTTTCCGATTTGGTGGTTTAGTGGAAAAATCAATGGCTTGGGATGAACTTGGTTCATCACGGATCCATCTTTTAGCAAGGACTTAATGCTGTGGCAAAACAACTTCACATTGATCAGTTAGTGAGTCGATGTGGAAATGTGGAATCAATCTTTTGGGTGACTTCAACTTTCGTTGAGTTTTGGCGGGGTGATGTTTGTCAAAAATATATTCATCAGTGATGAATAAAGAATTGGAATTGGTAGAGGAGACATTGAGGGCATCTTTCAGAATAAAAAATACAGGAGTATCTAATTCTTCGGATGTGTCTGGAAGACTTTCAATGATGTGAAGATCAGTTTTGGGCCATAATTTTTCATCTTGGCATAACCAAGTGGGACCAGTCCACCAACTAGATTAGCTAAGATCTTTGGCCGATGAACCTCTACTACCTACATCCGCAGGATTTTGAGATGATGGTACGTGTTGATATTAGACAGAAGGTATACTTTTGATTTCATCGATTCTATTTTTGACAAACTGAGGATGGACTTTCCTTTCTAATAGCCATGTGAGTATACATATGCTGTTAGACCAAAGAAAAGTAGGTACATTATGTAGACCAAGGGGTTTACGTAATGCAAGCAATCCTCTCGCACCAATAAGTGCGGCAATTAGTTCAAATTTGGGGATTGTGATCAGGCGCATGGGTGTTACGCGCAATTTTCCTATAATAAATCTAACAGTTTGATTTTTTGATAAAGAAACAAATGTAAATTGTCATAGAATATGCTGTTTGAGAAGCGTCTGTGAAGACATGAAGTTGGCAAATAGTTGGGTTGTATGTTCCTTCATAGAATTGTCTATTCAACCAATAATACATACATATTTTAAGGTCTTCAAGGATGTCTTGTACTGTGACTTGTAAATTATCGGGAGTAGATTCGTCTCATTTCAGTCCTTTGGACCAGAGGATTTTCATAAATGTTCTGGAGGGAACAAATGATGGGGCAAACCAGGCTAAAGGGTCGTAAAAGGAGGAAAGTACTCTAAGAAATGATCTCTTAGTTCAAGGTTTTACTAATGGTTTAGGATTAGGCATGAATAATACATCATGGTCCATATCCCAATATAGGCCTAGCACTTTGATAAGTGGTCCAGTCAGGGAAAAATCTGAATCGAAGTCTTTTCTCAAAGGTTTACAATTTGTGCCCCATTGCGCTAGTTCCATGGAGATGTAGTTGAATAATTTGTTAGATTTAGTATAGAGATCTATAGCTTGTTCGTATGTGGGTACAGATAGTATCAAATTATCAACATAGAAACGTTTGAGGAAATTATCATGAAACTCCATGTCCACTTGACAAAAGTGGTGTAAAAGCAGTGCTGCTAATAAGAAAGGGGCTGAAATTATTCCAAAAGGAACACGACAGAATCTTAAAGTTCTAAGGTTGTTAGAACTCATAGGTAAATTCAGAACTTTAATCCATAGAAAACGTGTGACGTCTCTATCTTCAGGGTGAAGACCTATCTGGTGGAAAGCCTTTTTTATGTCAGCAATTATTGCGTAAGGATCTTTACGGAAACTGACTAACATTGATACTAGATCGGCTAGTATGACTATACCTTTGTGCATACAGTCGTTCAAAGAACAGTTTGATTTCTTAGACTTAGCTGATACGTCAAAAACTACTCGGAGTGTGGTACTCTTTGAAGGATCATAAACACCTTTATGTGGTAAGTAGTGCACCAGCTTAGCTGGTCTATCATTTTCGATAGGTTCGATCATTTCTAAGTCTACAAGAGAGAAAAAATACTGGTAGTATTTGAGAAAGAAGATTGGGTCTTTTTGCAGTTTAGGTAACTGACATTCTAAACGTTTGTAGGCTAACTGACGATTATTAACTAATGGTGGGGGGTTATATTTATATAACCACCATATGCGATATCGATTGTTGACTATTTCTATATTTTTATAGAACAAATGCAAAGCTTCCACTTCGGCGTCATCTTCAACTAAATTGTTAGTTTTGATCCCGAGAACATCCAATTTCCAAAAATTTTCGATGCTTCCTGGGGATGCGAAGAAAGAGGAATCAAATATGTCACATTTGGTGGAAGATCCTAGGAATCCTCCTAACATAGCTCCAAAGTCAGTCTTAATTAGTTGGAGCGTGGGGGACAAGTGCTTAATGTGCTTTATAAAGGACCACTTGTAATTGTTTCCAACAAGTAATTGTATAGAAAGTCCACAATCCAAACTTGAGAAATCGATATTTTCGTATCTTGGATACCGTTTTTTAAATTCTACGAAATCGAATTCTGATAAATTATCAGTTATGTGGGGAACAGTATTAGCTTCCTTGAGAACTTTCGTTCCATCATGTTTAATTAAATGAAATTTAACTTTTTGTGTTCTAATTTGTTTAGACATCTGTCAGGCTAAACCACAAAATTTTATGATATCCACATAATCTGAAAGAATATCTTTCAGATATTTGTAGGCATAGGAATAGAACATGTAGCTATGTTTACTGCCACAATAAAAAAAACCATTGATTTTTACGGTGTCAGGTTCGTTTGGAGCGAGGACATATGACGTAAATGTTAAAAAATGAGCGTCTTTATTGGTAGTATTAAAAAATGTAAAACACTCACTTAATACAGGAGTCCCGGAAACTGACTGAACTTTGTTCGATTCCCTAGATTCGTTGCGTTGAATCTCAACGGTTGGTTCTACGATGGTAGCTTGGATCTTCTGTAAAGGTGTATTTGGATTAAAGTCATGAATTTTTACATCATGGTGAGTATTTCTACTGATAAAGTTACCTTTTGGCAAGTATTTCTTGCACTCCCAAAGGTACTCGATCCATGCGTCCACACAATCTGGAAAGATGGGATACTCCACCTTCGTGCAAATATTCGAGTGGTGTTCAGTGCTGGCGCATTGGAACCACCTTCAGTGGACTTGTGGGATGACTCGGCAGACAGTAGTGTTGGGGTGCAAAAATTGGCAATGGTTAAATAACTTGAATCTGATGTAGTGCGCCTGTCGCAACTCCAACGTACTCTTGACTTGGCAGAGATGAGTATGGTACTGCCTTCTGCAAAATATGCAGGGTGTGGGCAGCACCTCTGCAAGTTGTACCATGGCCACTGGGATACGTTGTCCGAAAGGCGTCTGGACAAACTGACTTCCATCAGGATCAACAGCAGAAGAATTAAGCTTGGAGTCATTTTCTTCTGTTTTGTTTTGACGACTTTTGGATTGTCTACGAAGATTGGATTTATTCTTTCCTCGAGGGGCTGGGTCAGATTCTTGCGAAAGGACTGCAAAATTTCTCCTGCCTTTAGGTTGTGAAAAATTTCGATTCGATTGGGATTGATTCCTATTCGGTTGGTTGTTAGTTTTATCACCCTTGGTTGGTACAGAAGTACAGATGGGTTCCGATAACTTTCTTATCTTGATAAAAGATCTAACAGCTTCAAAGATATGTTTGACATGATGCTTGCCACTTTTCAAAGTGTTTTGGTACGAGCGAGGGGGGAATTTTTTCACAATTATATTGAATAACTGCTCCTCATCTATGACGTTGGCTACCAAATGATATCTGTCAACCATGACAGTCAATGTATCTAAAGCTTCAAGTATTGACGTGATGTCGTTAGTTGTCATGGAATATGTGGTTAACTTTAGCCACATTTCAGCTCGAATCTTGGATTCGTCTCCATATCGACTGTGTAAAAATTTCAATCGCTGTACATATCCTATGTTATCTGGAGAAAAATGGATGATTTTTTTGACTAAAAATTTTAGTAGAGTGCTATGGAGAAGATTTATTTTTTGGAGAATAGCTATATTGTTGCGTTTATTAACATAGTTATTGAAATCACTGATAAAGCCAGGATATCCTAGAATATCACCATCCTATTTTTCCAAATAAAATTTGGGGGGTTTTAAATTTTCAAATCCTATATCAACCTGATTATTCGAATCATGCTCCCAACATTTTGGAATATAATTAGGATTAATGGACTTTTCAATGAAAACATTAATATCCATCTGTACTGCAGACAATTTATTCAAATCTACTGAATTTAGCAATGTGAGTAAATTTTGATTAGGTTCCCTATTCATTATTTCTAATGAGGAGTTAGATGTTGAAAGAGGTAGAGGGGTGATTAAAGGGGGTTCCAAACAAGTCCTTTTGGGACTGGGTTCTCCTTCAATTTGTTCCTCAGCCAACAAAGGGGCAGGGAGTGATGGACGTTTTGATAATAATGAATTGTTATTACCTGTAACGATGCGGTACAGTCGTTTTGAACATTGTGTAGGTGTGTCACTACCGCTGGCCTTTGAACTTGGCTGTTTGGGTAGGGAGTCACCTTCAGTGACGAACTCCTTAATGAATTCCTCCGAATCCATCTGAAGTTCGTTCGCCATCTTGTACCGCAACTCCCGGACACGTTGTTCAGAAGAGGTCAGTGATCTACGATCAATAGCCACTTGCTCCAACGCATCCCGGACTTGAGGCAAAATCTCACTGATGAGTGCCTCTCTGTCCAGGCACTCCTCCTCCAGACAATGTTCCTCATCACAATGGCTGACGTTCTGGTCACCCCCTTTATGTACTGGCTGTACAGGTTGGGAAGGGTTGAGTTTGCCAAACTTAGTTTGGATGCGACTCTGAAGTACCAACAACTGTCTTCTGTAGTTACGAGCGATGAGAAGAATTTCCTTCTCTAAACTACAATGCAGAAACTCGAGGTCCTGGATCGTGGCCTTAATTGCTGAATCTTCATTCAGGATGTGGTCATAATTAAGGCCAGGAGCAATAGGTGTGTATAGCAGATCCTCGATGTGATTCATGTAGTCTTCGCAGTCCTCAAGGGTCACTATGAATTGGTTCTGCTCTTCAGTGGTGTCTGTCGCCAAACTTGAGACCAATGGCGCACGATGCATGTGTATGAGCAGAGGAATGGGATTCCCATGATCGTCGGCCCATCGAACAGTTGTTCTTTGAGGATTTACGGCATCCGCCTGATGCTGATGTTTGTCTTTGTCTACCTCGTCTCCCCATGTTGGCATGGGTGGATCCAGAATCTGTTGCGATTGTGGTTGCAGTTGAGGTTGAGGATTGTTATTCTCCTCTTCTCTCAATAAAGTATCCGGATCCAACAGTTTGTCTATATCGTGGGCACCTTTTGAGGTGGTCAGGGGCACGTGTCTTCGCTCATTACACTCTGTAAACAGGTACATGAGAAAAGTGCTATTATGATAATAGGAAACAGAAACAAATTTTATTTATTTATGTTCGAAGACACATGCAGAAAAATCATAGATTTATTCTATTGGTGGTACGTAATTAATTACAAAAATATTTCCATAAGAAAAAGAATTAAAAAAGAAATAATTACGAGTCCCTAAAATCTTAGGGGATTGTTTGTAAATTTGTACTAGTGTCCTAGTTACGAACAGTGTCATCGACACGAAATTTTACGATATGATGTGTGTCAAGGTTACGCGTATTATTTTTGCATATGAGAAACAAAATATCGGGGTGTAATTCATATTACGGAATAATTTTTATGTATTTCTAATACAATTTCGATGTTTCATAAATTTTTATGATCAAAAGTTGATTAAAAGTTTCATAAATTATTTACATTTTCATGTAGGTCTAAAATTTTTTCTAAGTGTTTAGAAAAAATGAAAAATGGGGCATGACCCGTTTGCATAAAGATGATTTTAATACATGAATTTAATGCAAGTATTTTTCAATAGTCAACTATTTTGTTAGGTATTTCCAAAAAAAATTTTGGTATAACCCTGGGGCATTAAGTGATTATCAAAACACGGAAATGCACATGTAATGACTAATTACGACTAAAAATTATTTTAGGCTAAGATCTTGAAGCGATCTTAGGGTCCCGATAAATTATTAAATAATGACTAAAATTATTTTTAGGAAAAGAATCACAGCATTGCTATATTTACTATAGGATACAAGAAGAAATATGTAAAATTTTACGTTTTTCACGTAAGAATAGCTTAAGAAAACATATAAATTGTAGCTACCATTTCGGGACTTTGAAAAACTGGAGGTTTAAGGATTCATAAAATCTTCAAAGTACCTACCGTTTTGGTCTAGGATTTGTGGCGTTAACAAATTTGTAAACTTCACCACTACACTCCCAGGGGAAATAAAAAATTCGCAAAATTTGAAAAAATTAGTAAAGTTTCCAAAAATTTGAAAAAATGCTGCAAATTTGACCGTGACAAAAGTTGCAAATATGGTGGCACAATAAAAATGACGAATTTGCGATGAAGTGGGATGCTATCGAATTTGCGTTAATTATTAAAATTACAAACAAATAAGTTTACGCAAAACACAAGAAAAACAATTAAAATAAGATGGCTATTGCACATATAATTAAAATTAATTATCACAACAATGTTGAAAAATTATTCAGAAAGGCGAATGGATGTTTGGCGTTGGTTTCATACGGATACTATGCAGAAGGTGTTGTTGAACCATTCATTATGCGCATGTGTAAGCCATCGCTGCATCTGCAGCTCACTGCATAAAATTCTGTTTATGTGAGTGTGCTACCGTGGATCGCTAGAATAATTGCATTTGTGTGCGTAAGGCACGGATAAATCACACTATGTTTTGTGTGAATCAGCAGCCGGTCGAAGCCTGTCCGATGAAACATCGCTGCTGATTGATAGATTTTACATATTTTTTTGTAAATTTGGACGATTTTTTACCTCTTTTTTTTCTTGTTTCCTAGAAACGTACGAAGCCGAGAGAGCTATTCAATAAAAAATTATTTTTGTTGTCTCGAATGCTTTTTTGTTTGACAAAAGGAATAAGATCGTCAATATATTTGTCCGCTATTTAATAGTGAAGCCAAAATATATCGCTGGGGGCGGCAAAAAAATAATATTAATTATTTTTTCATCGGCCATTAGGCGTATTATATACGATGAATGTTTTCAAGTAGAATTGCTATCTGCCATCCATTTTGCATATTTTAGATACGAGAGTATTTTTTCCAGTAGAATCACTACCTTTATTCAGAATATTATTCCGTATTTTTTAGGATAATGTCAGTCAATATATTCGATGTCATTTTAATTCTAAGTCGAAATTGTAAGTCAAATTATGTGGGACCGGTAATTATTAGGCAGAAATATTTTCTTCGAAAATATTTCTGAGTAGATGCAAGTGTTTTTTGCAGTTTGTAGAACCGTTTTCTGGGCTAAAAAACGTAGTTTTTTATTAATTGAAAATTCCCAGATGAAACATAATTTTGATGAGACATGAAATATAACAGTACCAGAGGTCCAGGGGGAACACTATTGCTCTGTTACCATGTAGTGGTGGGAGTATAAGAGTTTACTTAATGTCACAAGGACAATAAAAATAAGTCATCGTCACACACCTAGCTCTTGCCTCTGTGTTCAGACAACAACTACTGAACAGCGAGGCCTCAGCCCAGTATCGTCCAGTTGTGGCCAGTTCCCTGCGCATTGCCAAACATATATTATATCTAACTGAACATGTACAGTATTGATTGAATGATTTTGAGGACTTTGTTTTGTCAACAAATCCACTGTACACCAATATGTAGGGTGCATAGGTAACTGTAAATATTCAAAGTGTGGAATATTTGTCTCTTAATTGTTTTTTCATATTTAGATAGACGATGTCTTTCTAAATACAATGGAGCAATACTGAATCACTATATTAATTTTATAGCATGTATCCTATTTGTGTGATATTGGTAATTTTCTTGCAAAAAAATATAAATGTAGTATATATTACTTTACTATAAAAACACTGGTGATAAGAGGTGATTTTTAAACAAAAAAAAATCAACTTTTTCTTCCAAAGCTTTCTGTGAAAGTCTTTTTTTCATTATCTTACTATTAATTTATGGTTTATTTTTGAAAAACTAAGGATCATAAGAAAATTATTTTAGTTCTGAATCTGAGAAAATTTTTTCCTATTTTCAAGAGTATAAATTTCAAATTTTTATCTCTATAAGCCACTGACAAATATTGAGGTAAAAGAGGGAAGTTTTTTTTTCAGAATTTAATTATTGAAAATATCTCAAAAATTGAGGTTAAATATAAGGTAAATTTTAACACTTGAAATAGAATTGGATGGGATGGATGAAAAGAGACCATTTTTGGTGCATATGTACTTCAAGGACATATGCATAATTTGCTAGCATTCAATTAAATGTTTATTTAAAAATAACCCAGTAATAAAAAGTAAAAAAATTCCAATTCTGGCTATCTGACTTTATCTTACTCCATGCGGTGGGTAAGATGCTATATAGTGGTGGCTAATATGGCTGAAAGAAATTTGCATGTATTTAAAAAAAAAAAAAATGTAAAATCCTAAATTTTTGAAATTTTTGAAAGAAATATTATATTAAAATTGAAGATCAGCTACATAGAATCATTTTTCTTGGCTTTTGAAAATATAAAAAATCAGGTTGAATTTTTTTCTAAAAATGTTATTTAATCCTTAAAATTATAATATTTTTTTCCAATATATGTATTTCCCTAAAATTTGACTATAAATATAAAGGAAATTATATAAGATAATACCTACCTATTTCAATTATTTATTGAAGTCACTCAATTAAATATCATTCTGCAACGAATAATATAAATATAGGTTTGGCATCTTAGCCACTATGAACGTTGGATATTTTAACCTATTTGAATTTTTTACAGTTTCATATTTTTTCAATCAAATCAAAGGAATTACATACTACTATAATCTACACAAAATTTGCTAATTATTTGAGGACTGTTTTTTCAAACCAGCTAAGTGAGAATTTGGATAAAACGGGATTTTGACGGATTCCTGTGTAGGTTTGTATGCCTGATCAATGACCTAAACCGACAACTGCACATCTAATATCCATTTTGTGTTCTATGGCCAAACGCATTTATTTCTTATAAGTTTTTCTAAACCCTGCTAAATGTGAATTTTTCAAAAACCAGCTAAATGATACCTATTTTTGTGATAACAAATACAAGTGGTTTCACCATTAAATCTGGATAATTAAACAAAAAAAAAAAAAGGTAAATGTCTAGAATACCTACTATTATAATCTCACAAGGCCAGTTTAACATTTAATGCTGTAAAAATTTGTAAGTTAAAACATCAATAACTGAACTATAATTAAAAAATAAGACTGTTCATTGGAAAGAAGCTTTGGTTGCGCTTTTGCTGCAGTGATAAATTGTCTTCAAAATTCTCTGGGCTAAAAAAAAGACATTATTAAATGAATATGTTATAACTAATTTAAAATTTGTACTTTCAAGAAGAACTCAAATGTATTTTCTGTATCAACTATATTCCTCAATTACTTTGAGAAAATTTATACTTGACAATCTACGACAATGACATCAGCGTCAGAGTAATGCAGCTCCATTGGTACAATAACTTAGATTAGTATCCCCTCAATCACAACATTTAACACGGATACCTATTCGTTTTTCGCAATATTATAAACACAGGAATTAATTTGTCTTCAACTATAGAGGATGAATTCGCCTGTACTTTTTATTATTCTCACAATGGCCAAATTTCCATCAGGTGGTGTGAGAACATCGGCAGAATATCATGACATGACTAAGTCAGCAAATTTGATGGTAATTGTCTGCGAAAACAGGAAAAAATATTGACGGCTATTTTTCCAAGAATTAGGAGTAATAGTCGTCTATATTTCGTCTTGCCACATTTCTGTACATGGTGCGAATGCCTATAGAAATGTATGGAACACAGACAGACTTAGCAAATTGGTAGATGGACAAAGAACATAGATAATACCTAATCAAAAAATACTTACATCTAAATCATTGTCAAACTATACCTATTTCAAAAATTACACACAATGAAAAACAGGTCATCTAAATATTCAGATCATCACAGTGAAGTTGCTTCATATTTATCTCACTTGACCTGCTTTTTAAAAACAAAAAAATTAAATGAACTGCATGTTGGTACTCCGTTCATTCAACCAGTATGAAAACTTTATCATATTATAGTTTGGAGAAGCAAGAAGCATATAACAGCAGTTATTTCATAATATCGAAATTGTAGTTTTCAAGCCCATCCAAGGGTAGTAAAAAGTGAGCTTTCTATGCACCATAACTACTCTAAGAGGCAAAATTACTTAATCAGGTGTACGATTTAAGGATAGTTTATACCTATTATAAATTTCAGATGGAGATATTTTCATTGATCGTTGCGTAACTTTGTATCAAAAATTGATATTCAAAGATATTTCCAATATTTTGTATAATTTTTCCTCTGGTCAGAATCCAACGGTTAGTGAAAGTCAGCTTTTTCCACATTTTCCCAAGTATTTCAAATTTTTCATTAGTAATTCATCATTATCATCAGAAATAATAATTAGCCCGTTGGTTCCATAATATTCCCACTGGAACCTATCTATACCTTTCTCTATTTACCAGTATCTTCTTCAATTCGACGATAATATTTTGACTATTTTTCAGGGATCAACTCCTTCAATTGAACATTCTGGAATTAATCACTGTTTGCTGGTCAATTTTTTCGGAAAAAATATTCATAAACGAAGGGTTTTTATTCATCCAGGAAGAGATGATACGTCATCATAGGAAATTCAGAAGTATTCCTATTGCCTTTCAAAATATTAAAATTCCGAATGATTTGATCGTGGAGCAGACCATGCATCCCTGTAGAGGGCGATATGGTACTGATTCAACCGAACTTCGTTCTTCAACTGATTATAAGATATCGAGTGGACGGAGAAGAAATTCCATATTTATATATGAAAAACTTACTCCAAAAAACAGAAAAGGTACCCGGCCCTTGTATTTTGTAGAGAACTTTGATTTTGCTAATTTGAAAGAATCATATCCTGATGATTTAAAAAAATACAAAAACCTAATCAAAGCATCATTTTTAAATATAGATTTGAACATGTAAATTAATAAAATAAATTTATTCAGATTAAAGCTATTATTATCTCATTTTAACTAATTTTCCATAATTGTGGTAGGTAGCTAATGAGTGAAACTGTAAAACGCTTATTGAAGATAAAGTAAAATGAATGGAAAGCCTCGAAAAATTCTTTTTGAAGGATAAAAATTGAATGAATTAAATAAAAATTGAAGAGATATTATGAATTTCTATCTGAACACAACAAACTGTAAAAAATTAATTTTCAACATCAATTAGATTTAGGGCTAATTTAGACTCATCATAATACGCTTGATGAGGATCATTTGGCATACAAAGATGGTTTCGCAATTAATTATTTTTGTAAGGGTTAGAATAATTTTTATTCATATTTATGTCTTGAAACTATTTCTACCTGAGAACTAGAATAAAATTATATGTTCTGATAAGAAACGTCTGAAAATTTATTTCACTACTCGCTGGTAAAGTTCTTTTGTCAGTTTATAAACCAGACCCCTCTCTACTTAAAAGGGTTCATCATACGTACTTACCTGCATTTGCATATTTCCAGAAAAGTTTGTGCATATTTGTAGATGTAAAATCTGTAGAATACTTTCCCAAAATTTACTGAAAAACATTATTCTGTGAAGTTAACAGGTAATATAGCAACTTAAATTGAAAACTGAGGTATCTCAATGAAATCTATAGCCATTATTGTCAACATTCAAGGTCTTTTGAATCGTGACAGGTAACCAGGTTTTAGAAATGTAGATGATAATTTCTCTCTTTTAAATCCGTACCTGTAATTAAAAAAGGGAAATTTTTATCATGATCTGATCTTATCTCTTGCGATTGCAGTTTGTCCACCATATTATCACAATGAATTTGGCTGATCATTCTCTGTACGACATGGTAACATATAAAATTAAGTCTCAATTTTATAATCTTATTTTTTATTTCTGTATCCTTTTCATTCATTCCCATTTATACAAATGGAACTCTGTAACTAAAATACTGTTCTAGTTTATACCTTTATGTTGTCAAATAAAGGTCCAGGTATATTTATTTTGTTTCTTATTACTTTCATAATATTGTGCTGATCTCCTTTATGCGTGGGTAAAAGGGTGGGAGTCACTATGCTTCCTTCTTTGTAGTGTCTTCCTTCTGTATGGTTTCAATGTTTGAACACAGCTGTTTTTTATATCAGTTTTTATGTCAAAATTTTCAAGTTTCAAGGGTTACTGTGAACCTTACCTTCGACTGACTAACCGAGTATACCAGGTTTTTGACCCTTTCCTGGTGTTTGTTGTCCAACTTGTGTTTTTGGGACTTGGTGTTGTGGGTCCTATGAATGTTTTAGGAAACTTTGATTGTTTGAGTGAGACATTTTGTAATAAATGTGCAGCCTACTGGGTTTGTTTGTGGAATGTTGCCACCCCAGTTGGCATACCACAAAACTCTAGCACAACAAGCCTTTCTAGCAAAAGTAGGTTTTCAAGAAAAAATAATTATGAATTTTGATAACATAAATTGTCTAAGTTTGTGTGCGTAAATGGTGCGTTATGATTGTATGAAATTTCTCAGCTCTTGGCAAAATATTTGACAATGTAAAATTTAAAAGCATTATTAACTATTCCTGAAATGAAAAATTAACGAAGATGATAAAGTATGGTAAGTAATCAGATAATTTAAAATTCAAAAAGTCCAGATTTCCATCCACCTATATTTTTTGTTCTTTCCATAGAGCTAGAAGGCTGAAAATTGTTATAAGGGTATATCAATAGCACATCTAGAATTCGAAGTAGGTTCTCTGTTGAAAATCTACTTATTAATCCTGGTGTCATAGAGCAACCTGGGGTTTGGGGTAGTTACATTTTTCATTTCATAAATCAAAGAAAAACTTGGAACAAAAAACTCAAATTCATATGTGTATATAATTATATAGCCTAAGAAGTGATTTTTCAAACTGGACTAAGTCAGTAGTGGCCAAAAAATAGTTAGAGCTGGTATTCGATACTTTGACCAAGGCCCAACAAGCGGGTGTTAACAGAATTTTGTTATCTATTACCATTTTCACACCATAGCTGTTTACAAATAAACAATCCCAAATTCATTTTTTCAAACTGATGTAAGTCAGCAATTATTACATTCCTTAGACAAGAATCTTTGTCATTATTTTTTTACAAGAGACTAAACAATTCCACTATGTAGCAATGGTTCACATAGACTGCCTAAATATTTTTAAGTCATTTACATATATCAGATGCTTTATTCAATTAAATAATAATATTCTTCAAGTAGAAAATTTTATGCTTATATATGCAAGTTTAATTTTTTTCATAAAATTTTAAAATTTATTATGATATCATATAATAACTATATTTTCATAATAGGTTCCATTAAAGAATTTTTTTTACTTTGGAATTTTATTTTTCCAATTTGAATAATGATTGAAGTGGGTCACAAATTGTGACAAAATTTTACGCATCTTAGGATAGAATATATACTGCCAAAAGTAAAAAAAATCCCCGTCTATTTTTGGTAGAGTTATTCATTGTTATAAAAAAAATCTTCCTTCAAACAGGCCTAAGCCAGGGTTTTTTTTCACTCGGGAGCCTACAGGTATTAGGATGAACATGTGATCCAATCAAATACTGCAGGAGTCAATGGGAAAAACATTCCTTTTTTTTATGAACCAACTTTGACTCCGACTCGAATAGTAAATGTTAAGTGAATCAGTTTCTTTTCTCTCCTGAAACAATAATTATTTTTTTACTTATATGTTAGTTCAGTTTGGAAAATCTCTCTTCTTACATGTACAAGCAAATTTCTTTTTACCACGGTACAGGTCACAATTTTTATCCGGTAATCGAGAAATTTGGAACAAATATTAGTACTTAGCCAAGGAAATAATATACTGATTTTTTCACAGATCGGCTTCACTGTAATTCCTATATGGATATTTTCGTTTTTATTTTGGTTATAAAATTTTTAATTTTTGACTAATAAATACAAAATTTGAAACAAATATTCACTATGATAATTATATTGTAATTTTCTATAAAACTTTGATGCAGATCAGCCATATGGTACCTCCGGAAAGGCTATTTTCGTCTTTGTTTTGGCTATAAAATTATTAATTTTCATCAATAGCTACCAAATTTGCAATAAATAGCAGGTATAACTTGTGAGAAGTCCGAGATCTGGATCTTTAAAAAAAGATATTTTTTGACAAATTCTGACAAAGTAATGACGTCACAATTTAAGACAATTTTTTGAGACAAATTTCGAATTTGGACATTATATTATACGAATTTGAACTCGTATTCAGATGAAGACATGAAGACAGAAATAAAATCTGATTCATTTTCAGGCAATCGTAATGAATTTTATTTCAGTAATGATTCTTCCAAATGTAGACAATTTCAGATAATGATTTGGTTCCATCCGACAAACTGGCACCATGAGATATATATTAGATGAAGACGAATTGAATAGAAGTAAAAACCCATCGATGGACATGAATGCAGTCAACCTTTTTTGCTTTATCTCCGGACTTTCCACGCTTTGCTTGTGGTTTGCAGTCATTTAATATATTTTATTATATTTTATTTTATCAGTCATCCACGTGCGCTTTGCCTATTATATGTCGACGTATATATTTTGCTATCTTTAATTTCATTGGCTGTAGACATTTGATATTTCATCTCGCTTTTTATGTTATCGACATCCCATATTTGAAGGCAATTAAGCAGACAATATTTGGGGAAATTTCCTTGACAAGAAGAACTGATTTGCAAACACAAATTCTAATTGTAAATCACTCTCTTCTTTGCACTGGCAACACCTGGTACTAGGTTCATCTTTGCAAATGAGTCCTTCTTGTGTAGGCGGATAGTAGCAGGTCCAAGTCTCAAGTCGTACGTTTAAGTCCTCACGTCAGGCAATTTAATATATATACCATCCTCGAGATGTAGAAAATAATTCAATCTGATCTACCTTGAATACAATTAGGACAGTAGTTGGAATTCCAGATAGGTTCAGTTGAAGACAAAGGCAAATTAGGGATGTTCTTTCGTCATGAAGGATCAGTAGTGAAGACACATAAGTCATTTCTAATTTCGCCAGTTGCATATTGCTCTTCAAGGCAATCTTTTAAAAACACCTACCAGGTGAAGTATCAGTCGACAATACAATCAGATGGTGTTCTTGGCATCTGCTAGGAGGGAAATTTGGTGTGTTGAAGACAACTTTAAGACAAGCTTGGTTCAAGATGACTGCCTTGCTCTGTCATTTAAAGGCCGCGTCGAACCTTCCTTTTGTGCAGAGTGGATTTGATTCCATCTATGTTAGTAATTTTCTAACCTCACCCTCACTTTTTACCAAAAGCTAAGAGACCTAAAGTTTCATATTAGGAGTCTTTTACACAACACAACCATCACTCATGAAGACAAACAATTAGGTGAAGACACAACTTTTCTGATGGTTTCCCTTACTTGTTTGTCTGCAATAACTTTTTTTTTATTTTTCCGCTACACACTTTGCTTTGTTCTGCTTTGTCGACACTGTAAATCTTTTGTAATTATAGTCTTTAAAAAAATAATTCTGCTGTTTGTTTTTGTTGGTTTTGAACCTTTTATGGATTGAAACTTTGTTAGGCTCTTCTGTCTGCACAACTTAGCTTATTGCTGATTTGTCATATTAATTTGCTGAGATATGAAGACAAATGTAAGCTGCGTTTCATCGTGTCCGATGGAGTTTAATTCAAGTCAAGAAGAATTCAGCTGTAGAACATAGTCAAAATCAAAAAGTAAAACGTCTTGAAGACACAATTTAAGACCCCTCGATTCAGTGTTTTGGCAGCATAATGCCCTAGTTTTAGGATATTGTGACTTCATCGACATTTAAACGCCACTATAAATTAAAGGTTAACTTTATGACCATGACAGGAATCGATTTCAAATGCCTCATAAATTATGGCGACTGTGGTAGGAATCGATTTTGGATGCCTCACTTGTTAGAAATTTTAGTGCTGATTGGTTGCACAATACTTCGGTGACACTCTTATGTTTTTATTTCGCCTATAAAATGCCAAATTTTAGACAGTAGGAATGTAATTCGAAACAAATATTTATTATTATCTGTTAATAACTTTGTAGTGATTACCTAATTTTAAATTTTTCAAAAACCTTTTTTTTCTAACGGAGCTGTTGCTGAGTTAGTTTCTTTTCTTTTTCAAAATTCTGAAAATGTGAAAGAGGTGGTAAATAATGATGGGCCAAAAACAATTTTTGACGCAGCATTTTTTCTGCTGTCAATTAGATGGTGTGGTATGCGACCCTGGGTGGCAGAATCCAACCCAATACAAACCTACATAATTTCCCGTAAATAAAAAACTCACTCAATTACATGAACCGAGAGCATCTCCACCCACAGAATTTGGTGAAGATGCGAGTTAAGAGCCCAAGACTTGCTCAGCTAGCCAGGTGATCGTTTGAACCGCTTTATACCCTGCAACAGGAAAAGTGTAAAATGAAAAATAATTACCTCAAAGCTGATTTCCAAGAAGGTGTCTTTTAGAAAAGATCTGCCTGAATTAACCCCAGTTAATTTCCTCGAGCCGGCCCGATGCCCGAAAATATAAATTAAACCATATTAAAAAAATTATTATGTATTAGAAAAATCAAAGTTTTATAAAAATGACGAAAATATTTCGATCAGTTATGGACGATAAAACTAAGGATGAATTGTACAAAAAAATTCATAGTAATACAGTATGCCAGATATAACATAATAATTTACAAGAAAAAGGTAAGGTAAGGTCCGACAACCGAGGTTGTATTGTGTTTTACCACCTTTAAAAATAAGATGGTGGCTTGATATATCAAAAGGATTGAAAGAGAGGGAAAAAACATTAGGCTACGTAGCTAGGCTAAGAGTTTAGCCTAGCCGAAGACGCTCATGGCGTATTGAAGTGCGTGTAATTTATTTTTATTATATTTTATTTTATTATTGGGGAAAAGAACGAAAAAATTTTAATTTTTTTTTTTAGGGGATGGTCGCATCCTACAATGAGTGACCGTTAGGAATTGTTTTTAAGCATGTCGCAATTTTGATTCGATATTTTATAAAATTTGGCATGAATGTTAGTAATGATTCAAGAAAAAGCCCCATCAATTTTGATATAGATCAGCCAGTTGGTTCTTCCGGTACCTACCGCTATTTCGGTTTTTGTTTTTATTATGTCCATAAAATACTTAATTTTGACCAGGAGCTACGAAATTTATATCAAATATTTAATTTAATATATTATTTTACCACGATATAAATTTTGGTCCCGATCAGCCGGATGGTACTTCCAGTAATATAAGATTAGTTTTTATTTATATTTTTAATGTTCAACAGGTTAGAATATCTCCTCCCAAAAAAAATATTATGGATGCAAAGAAATACTTCTCCCTTATACAGATTGTAACGTCATTTTCATTTACAACGATCACTCTACACAATTATCTAATAATTTTTGTTTTGTTTATAGACGCAATTAATTTTCCATATTTTGTTCATGAGATTAAATTTCAATATGTTTTTAGGTGAGTTTTCTTCAGAAGATCTTCTCTTTACGCATGCTGCGGTATTAGCCCCTAGGGTAGGGGTGGGTATTTTTTTCATTTCATGACCTCAGGAAAATTTTGGCACCAATAACTCAAATTTATATATAGGTATATAAGTTAATTTCTTGTTCTCACGATACAGGTCACAAGTTTTGTCCGATAATCATGAAATTTGGTATACGATCATTTGTACTAAACCAAAAACTAGACTTATTGATTTTGGTACGGATCAGCAGGACGGTACTTCCGGTACCACCATTTTTGATTTTATTTTGGGTATAAAATGATCAATTTTGCACCAATAGCCACGAACTTCAGAATAAATATTTATTTTAATTTATTGTAGTACGTTACTAATTTTGGCGAGGATTAGTCGGTTGGTACTTCCAGTAACGCTAGTTTTGTTTTTATATTGGTTATAAAATGTAAAATTTTTGAACTATGTGTACAAAATTAGAGGCCAATATTTATTATAATATATTGCAGCTTACTTCTAATTTTGGTGCGAATCGCTAGACAATACTTCCGGTAAAACATTTTTTTCTTCTTTGCCTGCAAACGGGATATTAGAATTGACCTATCGAAAGGGTTAGGGGTGGGTCTGATGAAAATTATTCGTTTCATGAGAGTTATACATATTATCTTATATATAAAAGCCACTTGTCTGTAACGCTTATCACGCAACCATCTTCACAGATATAGTTGGCTATGTGTGTATTTCAATTTCAGTCTAACTCTAAATCTTTTTTCTTCATTGTGCACCTGATTTATTGATAATTCGGACATATTTTTATCTCTAGAACCTATATATATAATTATACATACAAACATACATATATATATGTATGTAAATAATTTCATTATTTAATATAGCTCTGTCTTTTCATATGTTATCTTTCCACATTGAACTTGCTTACCTTTATTCAATATCTTCCATTTTTGACACTGTCCATTCTTGCTTATTTTATAACCCTTTTGGTTGTCTAGTCCGATTTCATTTTCAACTTTCATTTCTTTCGTCATTCGTTTTTCGTACTTAGACAGAATCAGTTCTCGTGTCGAATTGTAAATATTTTCCTGAAATTTTTAATTTCAATTATAAACTCACATATGTTTGAATATAATTTGTTCATTGAATTTTTGTCTTGATTTATTCGCTGTAAATTAGAAGTCAACTTTATTCGACACTTACAAATTAGAAATTTCATTGAATTTTAAGTGAACTTTTGAAATTTTTTTTTTTAACTTTTTATTGTTTGTTTGCGCTATTTTATCATGACTAGCTTAAAATTTCAATTTTTCCTGATTACTGAAGGCACTGACAAGACTACCTCAGTTGTCCTAAGGAGTATTCGTTTATTTGAAGATGAAACTTGGTATTCATTTCCGGAAGAATATCAGAAACTCTCACACCATAAGTCCTTACTGGAGCTGTTGCCTATCATGAGTGCTATTTCCATTCTCAATTCCAGGGATCAATACCGCACGGTCAATGCTACCCTGACTGAGACTGCTATGAAGCAATATGTCGATGAGGATGGAAATTTCATTTTTAAGGAATATTTCCTAGCTGAATGTCGACTTGATGCTGCCCCCTCAACCGACCCCAAAATGGATGAACTTGTTTCCTGTGTGTCCAAAATTTCGGAACCAAAAGGAGAATCTGTCAAAAACAAAACACCTTTTAATCGAGAAATTTTCCCACAAGAACAAGAATGTTGAGGCCTGGTGCGAGCTTTTTAAAAAGGAATCCAAATGTTTCAAGCTGACTAGGTACAAACAAATTGAGGTTTTAAAATTCTGTCTGGATCCTGCCATAAATGATTGGTTTTCTGTCAATCAACGCCGTTTAGATACTTCTGCTGTCTGGAAAGACTGGAAAGAAAAGCTGATTTCAACCTTTGGTGATAATAGTTGGAAACCTATAAGGTATGCTTACTCGTATAAATTTATGTCTGGCTCTTACATTGAATATTGTGTAAAGAAGAAGAAAATTCTTTTAGAGTTATACAGGAAACTACCAGATATTGTGATTTTAGATTTGATTATTGTAGGTTTACCATCGCATGTTCAAAATTCTCTGAATAAAAATTCGGTGACTTCTATAGAAATTTTACATAAAAAATTTAAAAAATTTGTATCTGATGCTCCGGAAAGCTCTAATAAATTTAAAAGTAAATCTAAAGTAAATAATTTTAGTAAAAATTTAATCAGACCAAAAGTTCAGATGAGTCACCCAAAATTTAAAAGTAAAATTTCTAATTCAAGTAATTCTAACAAAAAGAAGAGCAATACATTTGTTAATAAAAAGCCTTGTTCTTATTGTGCATCCAAGCGCTGCACTAACAGATTTCATCCCGAGACTGCTTCCTGGTTTAAGGATAAATCTCTGTTTCCACAGAAATCAGTGAATAATGTTGAAGCTGAGTCATCTTTATCGTCTGATGACGATACAAAAATAAAACAAAATTAGGTAAAAATGAAAAAAATTGTACCAATCATTTCCTTTTCTCATGAAACGGACAATTTTTGTCATTCCCACCCCTAACCCTTTTATATTATAATTTTTAATTCCTCGTTTGCAAGCAAACTGGTTAAAATTTATTAGATATGTTGATCATGATGTTTACAAATGAAAATTATGTTACTATCTGCTGATGTATATGCTACCACTCCCACGTAATAATAAATAATATAATTTTGCCTTTCTTTTTCTTTTTTTTTTTTGAAGTCTCGTATTCATAGACGCCCTGGGGAAACTTTCTAACATTTACCGGTCTATACTAATTTTATTTTTATTTTTTTCTGATATATCGCACCCTGAGAATGAAACTGTCTTAACTTCCAAAATGGCCATTTTAACATTTTTATTGATTCTTATAGAGTTTTTCACGCAGAATCCAATGGAACTCTCCTTATACTTTTTTCTTGAAAACTGACGAAGTTATTTGATAAACCACAGTTTTCAATTTCTATTGTCTTTGGAAGAATACTGTTGTATGTTACATGCAACAGTGTTCTCCAATTTGCATATAATTTTATTAATGCTGTAAGTAACATACAACAATATTCACTAAACTACGGATCATTTATCCATCGTTGTAAATACCATACAACAGTATTCACTAAACTACAGATCATTTATCCATTGTTGTAAGTATCATACAACAGTTATCACTGAATTATTTAACATGATAATGGGAGTAAGTAACATAAGACATTAAGGAAAGTTGTTTTCAGTTTCGTTTTGTAACAAAAGTTCATGTTTCTACTTTGAAAATATTTAAATTTGGATGATAATTAATGCATTTATATCGTCATGAAGTGTCTTAAATGTGACCAGAACTTCAACTCGAGAGCTCTATTTTTAATTCATACCATTAATGGATGTACCGCTAGTAGTGGAAGTGATGGAAACACAAAAATTGAGGTTAATATTCATCTTATCTGTTAGAATATTTGGCTGAAATTTGTTCATCTGTGTGAATATTTCAATAATTTATTATTATTATTACTACTTATAGTATACAAGCCATAGTGACAGATCAAGCCTTCCAAATTATGACGATATTCCTGATGGAAATCCTAATCTTGAGGTTACACTGAAAGATATTGAGAAGCAGATAGGCAACAAATTTTATCTCAAATTTAACGTTATTAATGCCAAATTTGATGTCGATAATAAAACGATTGTTGCTTCACAAGGAAACAACACTATTACTTTAAGTACTGTGGTAAGCATAATCTCAGTTCATTGACTATTCTGAAAAGTTGTCAGCTTTTATTAATCCTAGATTTTCACATTTTTGTAAAGCCCTTTGATAATAATATTATTATCAATTGTGATGGCAAGGTAAACAGCCAAGAACTGAGTTATACTGGTGACAATGAACAGATAGATCCAACTTGGGAACCAGAACATAATATCGTCTACTGCGATCAAGGTTATAAGAGAATCAATGAAATAATTGATAATGAGATACAGCTTAATGAAAATGGTTTGGGAAATAATTGACAGTTAAAGAAAGTAAGTGAAGATTACAATAATCATTCAGTATCGTATCATTCTGCTATTAAACCATTTCATTAATGGACTATTACTTTATGATTATTGAACCACTTAGATGTCTCATAAGACAACTCGAAAAAAGAAGTCCAATGTATCTACTCGATCGAAGAAGTCAAATTTGTCTATTCAAACGAAGAAGTCCAATATTCCTTCACAAAAACGAAAAATAAGAGCATTCAAATGGAAATCAGCTGTTAGTAAGGTCAGATGAAATTGTGGTAAATCGTATATCAATTCAAAGAAAAAAAGGATGCCCGAACGCAGAATGAAAGCTCCTTGCCTTGAACACTGTCGACTGAAATGTAGTACTCGAATTTCTGATTCAAAACGTAAAGAATTATATGAATTTTTTTGGGGTTTAGGTGATCTGCTACTGCAGCAAAATTTGTTGATTAAGCTAACTGAAAAAAAAAAACAGCGCTCACACCATAGTCAAGAAAAACAAAGGCCCAATATTGGTTATTTTATGAATATTGACAATGGTCAAAGAGTCGAGGTTTGCAAAACTTTTTTCTTGAATACCTTTGGAATAAGTGAGCGATACGTATACACAGCAAGACAAAAAACAGATTCACATGGTATTGTTAGCAAAGATCTACGAGGTAAGAGCAAAAACCATATGTTGCCAGAAGAAGATTTGAATGAAGTTTGTGACAATATTCGATCATTTGCCACCATAGAATCACATTATTTGCGTGCGCAGACAAACTTTGGCTGAAATGTATCGCTTGTTTGTTGAGAAATGTCATTCTGAAAACAAAACTCCAGTTAAGGAATATAAATATTGAGACATTTTTAATTCTGAATTTAACGTAGGCTTCTTTCTGCTATGAAAAGACCAGTATGCTATCTGCCACAAATTTAATAATCTCACAGAAACTGAACGAGTGAAGAAACAAGAAGCCTATGATCAACATTTACAGAATAAAATGTTGGCTAGAAATCAAAAATCTGCATACCTTGAAATAGTGAAAAATAATACAGAAGATTACCGTGTCTGTGATTATGATATGCAAGCCATCTTACCACTTCCTGCTGGTGAGGTGTCCTCATTTTATTATAAACGCTGTCTAAATGCTCATAATTTTACTATTTATGATAATGTAGCAAAGGAAGGATTTTGCTACGTATGGACTGAGGAAGTAGGTGGAAAAGGTGCGACTGAAATTGCTACCTGTGTTCAAGAATACATCAAATCTCAATGTTCCAAAGTTCGACATTTAATTTTCTACTCGGACAACTGTTCGTCACAAAACAAGAACCAGTTTTTATTATATATGTATATGCATGTCCTTTTAAATTCTGCTGGTAATTTAAACCTAGAAAGTATAACTCATAATTATCTAACCATCGGCCATACACAAAATGCAGGGGGTAGTATGCATTCTGTTATAGAGAAACAGATACAAAGAATTAAAAAAACAAATCCTATTTACACTCCAAGTCAGTTTGTTGGTATTATTCAAAGTATGTGGAAGACTGGCAAACCATATAACGTAACCGAATTAAACTATTCCCAGTTCTTAGACTATAGATCATTGCAGAAGCTAGTGAAATTTAAAACAAAAATACCTTGAACTGATTTGAAGCGAATTAAAGTCAGTAAAAATGAGGAATCGAGCCCATTACCTTTGACAATTATGTACAAAGTTAATTGGGAAAGCGACTTTAAAAACATTGAATATACGTTGGAGATTCCAAGTAAATGCCAGCGACAAAGCCGCAAAATTCAACCTTTACCATTTCACAGTAATACTTTCTCGTCACCTGTCAAGTCCATATACGAAAGTCCTAATGGTATTCCTGCAAAGAAGAAAGACGATTTGATTTCGTTACTTCATATAATTCCGTCGATTCATCATGGGTTCTTCAATTCGTTGAAGGTATCTGAACCACAACCAAAATCAATGAAAAAGAGCATTCATGACGATATGGATGATAATGAGGACGACCCATTTTTCAATTAATAATATTGTATTGTCATATTTATTTTTTTTCAATACAAAATACTGACATTGTTATAATAAAATACATTTTAGTAAGTAACTTCCATCAAATTAATTAAATTTTATGATAAACTGTCGCAATGTTTACCAATAATTGTTGCAACTTCCACTAAGTGAATTAAATTTTAGGATAAACTGTCGCAATGTTATTTGAAAAATGTTGTAACTTAAGTGAATTGTTTCTTCTTTTGGAAACACTGGGGTAACTTCCATCTTACTTTATAAATATCTTTCTCAGTATTATTCTATCAATATTTTTTATTCAAAATCGCCATTAATTTGTTATTAGAAATCAATTTAAATTAATGGAACCAAATCTGCTTCAATTTTATAAGATTTTCATATAGTTTTCACCATGCAAACTTTCAAATTCATTTACTGAACAAAATAGATTTTGAAGTTACGACAGTCTCATTCTCAGGGTGCGATATAGTCATGGCTATTGAACCTTCTTTAAAGATAATCTCTCCATCACTTTGCAAAATCTTGCCTCTCTCTGTCCAAATATGTTTTCTCTTTCTTATCATTTCCACAGTGCATGTATTGTCGTAATTGTAATAAATAATATTCTGGCCAAATATTCTACAAAATACCTATTTAAAATTTTTCATTTTGCCTTAAAGATAAAATTTATACTTTCAGTCCAATTCTTGTTCTTGCTCACAATTGAAGCAATATGTTTTTCTCCTTATATTTTGTTGTGCCTTTTTATTATTCTTGAATATATGTTTATAAATTTAAAAAGTGTTGATTTTATAAAGCCAACTGGTGATATTCGGTGGTGAAGTTCTTAGTTTATATTATAGGTTTATTGGCAACACAGGTAATAAAACCACGGACATCCTGAGATATGTTTGATACAATAATTTTTTTAATTCCATGCTGACATTGGGTCCACAAATCCTGGTAGGCTGAATGACTTGGGAGGTGATAATTCTAAGTCACCTCCCAGTGTAGTAATTTTTACATTAAAAACTTTTAATGATGATTTGAGGTTTTATATAGAGAATAATGTCGGGACTGATAGGTAGTGGTGTCTGTATTGGGCCTCCCTGGCATACCTCACTGCGTAAGGGAGAAGTATGTAATGAAGGAGAAGTATATCGTTGTCCCCTAAAATCCTTTATTCTGGGATATATATTCCAATCTTTTGACCATTTGTAAAATATATAAGAACAAAACATATTGTACTATCTTCCTATCTATTTATGGTGTGATTTTATAGCACTAGATTATCCATCTCACACTTTCATTTGATACCATTTCTGGATGATACAAACAAAATAACACAAATTGTTTTAATTTCTGACTTTTAGGGAGTTATTCACTTCTTACCATACTAATTAAATACAAACTTTTGCCTAAAAAATTTATTTATTTATTTTATTATGTACTTTTTAGTTTGTGATCTTATTTAGTTGCACACCATTGAATTCAATAATAGAAGCATGATAGTAAAAATCTGGAAACTATAGAGAGTAAAAAAAAGAGTGTGTCCCAGGACATAATTAGCAGAAGTAAAACCTCTATTATTGAAACATTTGTATCAAAAACTTATTCCCAAAATATGAAAAAGGTAAAAGAAAAATTCATGAGCATCCACTGACTTTGACTGTCATTGTGAACTATGGGGAAACTCTACAGACCCATAACTTGTGGTATCCCAATCTTGGTACCCAAACATGAAACAAAATACTCCAAAAATAATAATCCACAATTCCATCATAATCCAATAATGGACTGAAAATTATATTATAAAGACACATATAACAAAAAATAAAAATAAATTTATTTTTGGTTCAATAAAATCCAGATTGGGAACTCAAATTTTGAGAACCCCACAATAAACCTACCACAACCACTTCTCTAGCTTATTATTTTTAAGATATACTCATTTCCAATTCTTCTCTTTATCCATACATTGACTCTCCCCCATCTAACTCCTCAAATCAATCTGTATTTAAAAGTTTAATACATATTAATAAAAATATACATTATTGCATAAACCATTATTGTCGATACATTAATTATTGTTCAATCACTAGTTAGTAACACTGTATCGTCATTCTCCAGTTCCTATTCAGTTGCGTCGTCAATCTGTTCAGTTCGTGAGTTGTGTCTGTTCATGTGAATATCTCTCTCTTCATTAAAGTCTTTTATTAGTGCGGTACTTGTGTTTTTCTCTTTTATTTATTCTCCGGTGTTATATTTAATATTCGTCTACCTCATACTTCAATGGGCTCCAAGCCCCCAGAGTCCAACATGGTGGAGGTGCCAGGTACCTCGCAAGAATATGGATTCAACTGCTCCAGAGGTAAAAATGTGATGGTACTCGAATTCAGTAAGTATGGTGTAGGCGTAAAAAGAAGATGGGTATGTGAAATTTATTTATTTAGTAATGGTGTTTGTAATTTGAAATAGTGGTGTGATAATTAATTAAGTGGTGATGTGATGGTTAATTAAGTAGCGTGATAAAAAGGCTGTCGACAGCAAGGCATGAGGTGCGTAAAATTTTTTTTATTGTGTGGCGTGTAATTTTGTTGTATGGCGTGTAATTTTCACTGTGTGGTACGTAATTTTATTGTGTGGTGCGTAATTTTAATTGTTGATGTGTGACGTAAATTTTATTAAATGACAGGTGATGAAGTAACAGGCGTAAATCAAAAGTGTACACTATAATTGATCGATCTTTTTTATTTGTTATTTAAATTGAGAAATTTTAGGTGAATGGAGATGAATGGAGATGGCGTAAAGTCAAGTCAATTTACTTATTTAAGTCGTCAGTCTGTATTTGAAACGGGGAAAATGAAGATGTAATGGCGATTTTTTTTTAATTTGGAGTATAAAAAAAACAGGTGTATAATAATAATTAAAGGGTGATACGATCTATATATTTATTGAAAGAAGAGGTGAGCGGAGAAATGGCGGTAAACTGGTGTAAAAACCCTTCTGTTAAAATGGCGATTATTGTTGTCTCACTCTATTCAAAGTAGCCAAATGGAGAAGAAGGAAGGTTGAAAGGAGAGAACAAAAAGATATATATATAAATGTGCGGCGTGATACTGGTTGTTGTCAGTATACACACACACATATAAAAGACGGAGAAACCTATTATTGTAGTAGTGTAAAATGGACAGTTGGAGGATGGTGAAACATAGTTGCATTTTATTTTATTTGTGTGTTAGTATTGGTGAGGCAATCGACAGAGAAGACAAAGATATAATAGTAGACGGCGACCAGGTGAAATATATAGATAGAAGAATGGGGAATAATATGTACACCCACACACAAATATATAAGAGAGTTTATCTGGTGAAATTTATATTGTGTGTCAATGAATAATATAGTTCCATGCATTGTTGCATGTAGGCAACATGCATGAATGTAATAATGTGAGAATTTTTCTTTTATTGCCCCTTAATGAATATATAGTAAATGGCGTATGAGTAATTCTGGGAAATGGAGTAAAGCTTAAAAAAAAAATGGAGTTGGCCAATAAGAAGCTAGAATTGTGATCGAATTATTGACTCAATGATTTTTATTGATGACCTATTGTTTGGAGGTAATTGATGACACATATATTTTTATACTGGAGAACGCTCATTTCATGGCTCATATTTTGCGCAATTAATCAGTCGCTGTCAGTTCTTGGTTCTGCAAACAACATCGTATTTTTGTCTCATAACTATTGTGTTTAGTTGGCGTGTATGCATCCTTTTTTAATATTGTTAATGATTATTAGTGCAAAAACCTTCATACTTTTCCTTATTTTTGTCATTTATTTCAAATCTTTTTCTCGTATTTTCTGCTGTGGATTATTTATTTCGTGTATTTTATCAACTTTTTAATATTTCCTTTCGTTCTTTTCCTGTCGGTCACGCATTTTGTCATCAGTTTTAGAAGATTTTGAATTAAAGTTAGGTAATATGGATCAGATTGGTAAGTCAGTTAATTGTTTTCACTTTCTTTGGAATTTTGTCATGATAGACAATGATGTTTTTAAGGTTTGGTTCATTTTTATTAATTATTATTTGAGGAAATAGTTTTGATCATGACCTCCGATTCGATATCGATATGCATAATTATATAAGAGGAAATTTAAAAAAAAAGGATTTAAGAAAAAGGAAAAAGGATAATATGAATAATAATAATGGAGTGAACGGAGAATAATTATGCGAATATTTGTGCACAATTAAATATATATATATATTAATATTTTTCTGAAGGGGCGAAATAATATTTTTTTATGTGCCTTAATAAGAAGCGATATAAATGATTTTTATAAAACTCGAGTATAGATAAAATATCGATAGTTAGGGGACCATCGTTATCAAAATTATTGGTTCTGTTTTATCTGGTTTAATTATGACGGAGAAAAACGGTGATGTGTAATTTGGTCTCCCCGATAAATGTAATAAATAGCAAAACGGAGAATATATTTTTTTTTATTTTATTTTTATTTATGTAATGGTACCGATCGAGTACTCAACTACCATTACGGCTCATATAAACAGAGTAGTGTGAAGGATTATAAATATTTATTTTTGGTGAATTTATAAATATACTAGAAGGAAAGTATTTTTAAGTACTCGATCCACACGATCTTTGGTTGTGGGTTGGCTGTATGGAAGGACGTTGCGTTTGCAGATGGAAGTACAGTCGACTAACTGCCTTTGGAGGGTACATGTGTGTTGCATGTATCTAAAGGAGGTGGTGTTTTGGGCTGTGAGTGGCAAAGTTTGTGACCCACAGTTCAGAAGCATGAGTCGTGATCCTTTTTCTGTTAATTATTGACCTGATGTTGATTCACCCGACTTGAGCCTACCGGATTTATTATTCTTTTAGAACCAAACTTTATCACAATATTATATATTTCAATTTATTTCCTTATATTTTCCTTTCCTTTATCAAATATTTTGTTACAATGAGCTTAATCATTTGTATACTTTACCTAGTAAAATGGCAAATGGTAAAAAGCCTAAGTCTAAATCCAGGGAAAAATCAGGCACACGAAGCCACAATCAAAGCGGCGGTCAACAGATAAGCAACCGTAATGTTCATGAAAATTAAAATAGCGAATCTGATCGTGATGAGCCCTACATTTCTGAAAATGATATCAAAAATATATCGATAAGTGAGGACACGGAGGTAGATGTCGAAGTCGACTTAGAAACCAAAAACGTTTATTAGAAAATAAAAATAAAGGAACCATGGGTGAGATCTTACAATTCTTTCAAGGTCGCAATATATAAATTTTCACATATAATTTACTAAACGGAGGGAGTAATAATGTGATGTCACATTAATTAATGCGGTATCATCTATAATTATTCCTTCTAGTTAAAACAAAGGCGCAATTGAAAGAGGCACAAGTACGTAGATCAAAAGATTCTGCCACAAATAAAGGAGAGACTCCTCGGAAGAAGCTTGATCAGTCTGTTAAGGCCAAAACCACTGCACCAAAAAGTTCTACTCCTTAGCCTATTGCAAAACCTATACCTACTTCCCAATATAAAATCCCAAAAATATCTAAGCAAATGGTGAGCAAGGCACCCAACAGGCGCTGGCTGCCAAACCTACAAATGAGGAAGACATTCACTCTACCTCAAAAGAGGTGAATGTTAGGAGCATTGCCATGGAACTTGCAAAGGCGTTTCAACAATCCATGAGACAAGAACAGGCAAGGGAAGCTAGGTTAAGGAATCCTGCCTTAATTCAGGAGATGCAGGATAGAATAGTATTTTTAGAAAATACGTTAGCGGAGATTACTGAGTCGGTGAGTTATCCTGACCCTAGTTTAATTAATCACAGTGAAAATATTAATAATACTTATAATTTAGGTGAATTAATAAATGCGAAAACAATGACAATAATATTAACATTTCTAATAATAATACTAATATTTCTAATAATAATAATGAAAACGGAGCTAATAAAAATAATAATGATAAAAATGAACAGGAGGATGATAGTTGTAAGACTCTTTTGAAAATCTTAATTGATGCTCTTAAGGGTAAATCGACTGGCAAAAGTGATAAGAAAACAGAGATGTTATTTAATAAGGATAATACAAAAAGAGAATATAAACTTACTCGAAATATTCGATATGATTTATAATTTGATTACCTGAAATCGGAATTGATTTCTAAGGATTTATGTAATTTAATAGAAAATAAAACAGGTGATGAAAATAGATATACTGAACAGGAGAAAGAAATTAGGCTAAATTTAATTGGGGATATAATCATAAATCATATCGATGACAACTATCATAAATTAATCGTCAACGTTAAGGATCGGATAAAAATTTTAAAAGTTTTAAAAGAGTTTAAGCGATGTGAGATGCATAGGGCGTCAGAGACACTTCGCAAAGAATTAGCTCTTTTAAAATATAATCCTTCTAGGGAAAAGCCTTATCAGTTTTTCCAACGTTTTGACAAATTGATTAAGTCTTATGAAAATAATGAGGATAATGATGAATTAACGGAGAAAGAAAAATGGAGTTATTTTTATATGGCGGTGGCTAAATTTCTAATATGATAGAGACTATTAATTTTATTTCTAAACGAACTAATAATGTAGGCCTATCTATTGAAGAACTCAAATGTTTAATCCTACAGGTTGAGGCAAATAGACAAATGAAACGGCATAATGAAGGTTGAAATAGGGGCTTGGCAGGACCAAAAAGAGACAATGTCGTATTTACTAGACGATCACATGCGCAAACTGGTGTTACAAACAATAGTAGGATTAGTCCAGGTGCTAGATGCCTCAATTGCCAGGGTTATGGTCATTTGAGTAACCCTTGCCCTAACCCAACAGTTGAAGGCCAAATGTGCTTCAACTGTGGAATTGTTACATCGACGCACAGTGCCACTTCTTGTCCAAGTTAGGGAAGATGAGACCTGTAATAGTCTCACAAAATGATAGGTACAGACGCACATTTTATAATAGTCGTAAGTCAAATAGGTACATGTCTTATCAAGGGCGTAGTTTGTATTGTGGTATTGCACAACCTAGGGGTGGATTTGTTAATCCACAACCCAAACTACCGACTGGAGGAGTGGCCAAGCCTTTTAGAGGTGCACCCTCAAACAGGCGAGGAAGGGGTGGCAAAAGTAAACCGGTGGATAGAAAGGTGAAAGATATAAAAATTAATGATGAACAAACAGCGGCTAAATATGCATTGGTCAATGTTGATAATTTCAAGGCTGAACCGGAAAAATATGACTCAAATTTAGATAATATTGAAGTGGATGTTCAATTCGACATCCCTCAGTCTACTTGTATTTCACAACACACGTATGTGACCTCTGATTGGGAGGATTGTCTCAATATTCCTTTGCCTCCTAGCCCCTCACCTTATTTGACCATTCAAAACTTCTAGCAATCTTCAGCTTTGATGGTCACTTCTGAGGAGGAGACCCTGTTGGATCTGGATGACGCTGATATTTCGACGTCATCTCAGAATAATCCTTCAGGTAAACCTGTGTATAAAGTATCGTTTTTGTCGGATAGTGGGGCAACTCAACACATTATTTCCAGTCCTGTCCAACTTGTTAATAAAAAAACCCATAATGAAATAGTGCTTAGTGCCAATGTAGACTCGACGTTGCCCTGTGAGTTAACTGGTGACTTACTTACTCGTGATTTACTTGGCAATAAAGTTAGGTTTAATAATGTTAGGTGTGGTCCTCAGTTGTCTGAAAATTTGTTTTCAGTGCAAAAATTAATAGATTTAGGTTTTACTGTAATTTTAAATAATCAAAACATTCGAGTGGTAAACAGTGACCAAATGGTGACCTATTTTTCTGGAGAATATAAAAAACCATTTTGGCATATGGAACTGGTGACTGATCTTACTAATGATGGTGTAGATTATGATGTAGAGACACCGGAGTTATTTCGTCACTTGCATTTAAATTCTGATCATGTTACTGACGACATACCAGCAAACAATTCGGAGGGAGAAGAGGAAGAAACAGGTGAGAATATAAGTAACGGAGAAAGAGAGAATTGTACACCTGGACAAACGTCAGATAACATTAGTGGAATACATATAGGTAACAATGATAATAATAACAGTAAAACTGAACAAAATAAAACGGAGAATAATAATAATAATAATAATAATAATAATAATAATAATAATAATAATAATAATAATAATAATAATAATAATAATAATAATAATAATAATAATAATAATAATGATAATGATAATAATATAGATAATAATGATAATTTAGAAAAGTCCAAAACGGAGGGAGTAAATGATAATAGCAAAGGCGAAATTATGATTGACAATGAAAACCCAGAGAATGATCGAAAGGTAATCAATATTGAGGAAATTCCCGAACCTATGATATTAGACATTACTGGAGTGAATAAGTCTATACCCTTAGAACTGCACTGGCACTACAAGTTAGGCCATGTGTCAGAAAAATATTTAAAGAAATTGGCGCAAACTAAACCAGAATTAAAAGGAGTTAAACTTACGGGAATAATAAAAGACTGTGAAATATGTGCAGTCTCTAACCTCACTAAATTACCCTTTAATCAACCAAGGTGGAGAGCTGAGCACCCACTACAAATGATTCATTCTGATGTAATGGGTCCTATATCACCCACTACATTTCCAACTAAACAGAGATTCATAGTAGTATTTATTGATGACTATTCCAGGTATGCACAAGCATATACTATGACACAAAAGTCTGAAGTTGGTGAATGTTTAGAAACATTTATACGGAGCACTAGAAATTTATCAGGAAAAGATGTTAAGGTGTGTTATTTGAGATCTGATCAAGGAACGGAGTTTACAGGTGGATATACGAAACAGGTGTTAGAAAATGAAAATATCGATCTCCAATTAGCACCACCTGATACACCCCAACACAATGGTGTGGCTGAAAGGTTTAATAATATCATTCAAAGCGGAGTGAGAGCTTTAATGGCAGATTCAGGGTTACCTAGGAATATGTGGGATTTAGCTGTTAAAGCAGCAGTTTACATGTACAATCGTACCCCACACAAATCTATAAATTATGATATACCTTTGACTAAATTTGCACCAAGTGCATAATGTCATTTTAATCAATTATGGAGATTTGGTTGTTTGGCATATTCAAAGGTTAAAAGAAAACCGGAGACTCAATTCTCAGGACGGGGAATCTGTTCTGTAATGGTTGGATATACCCAATCTGGTTATTTATTATGGTGTCCAGAAACTAAATCCTTAATTGAATCGCGAGATGTAAGATTTAATGAGAAACTGGTGTATAGGAATAAATATAAACAACAGGAGAGAATTGAAAAAGGAGATATTAATTGGTTTAATGATTTTAATAATAAAAATGAAATGGAGAATGAAACGGAGGATAAACAGGAGGAAAGTAAAGGAGTAAAAAGGAGAAAGTCAAAGCGATTAACAGGAGAAAAGAAATAAAAGGTTGAAGCTTTTAATACTGAAGATCCTAAATGGATCGAAGCTGAAAACCTTGATGAAGTTCTAGTCGAGTTCGTCTATACGGCTATGGCTGAAGTGAATGAGGACCCCAAAACATATTTGGAGGCAATTAACTCATCCACTAGCATACAATGGAGAAAAGACATTCAAGATGAAATTAACTCGCTTCAAGAACACGATGTATGGAGTATAGTTGATAGACCATTAGTTGATGAGAAAGGAGAGAAACCAAATATAATAGATTTGAGGTGATTATTTAAGGTTAAACCGGAGCCAACAGGAGATGTGAGATATAAAGCAAGACTGGTGGGTAGAGGATTTAAGCATAAGGTAGAATACATTCTACTGGAAATATATGCTCCAGTAACGCCATTGGCGACTGTACGTAATTTATTAGCAATAGTAAATAAGTACAGTTTGGAAATTTGCCAATTGGATGTTAAAACTGCATTTCTACACGGAGAAATAACAGGACCTATATATATGGAGATACCAGAAGGAGTAGGTATTGATCCTTCTGAAAGAGTAAATAAGGTGTGCAAATTAAATAAATCGATTTGTGGGTTAAAAACCAGTCCTGAAAGCTGGAATATAATTTTCACAGCCGAGATGAATAAGTTAGGCTTAAATAGTGATGTAAAAGACCCATGTTTATTTACTTGGAAAAATGGAGATAAATTTATAATCCTTCTAGCTTATGTAGATGATATACTCATAGCTGGAAATTGTTCAATTTCGATTGAACAATTAAAGGAAAAATTTAGAAAAATATTTAAGTTTTCCGATATGGGAACTCCCCAGGATTACTTAAGTATTGAAATCAATAGAAACAGGAGTCAAAATAAAATGGAGTTAAAACAAACACGATTTATTAATAAACTATTAAGGAGATTTAAAATGGAAGATTGTAAACCTTGTAAAACGCCTATGGTAACTAGACAATTAAAACAGAGGAATGAGAATAATTATGAACCTAAAAACTTAAATAAAACAAGAGAGAAAAATCCATTTAGAGAAGCAGTCGGTTGCTTGTTATATTTAACCGGTGGAACAAGACCCGATATAGCCTTAGCTGTTAACCTAATGAGTAGGTGTCAAGGTAATCCAATTGAAGAAAATATACAGGAGCTAAAAAGAATCTTCAGATACCTAAAATACACTGAAAATGTAGGTCTAACTTATAATGGAAAACACGATAATATTATAGGATAATCTGATGCTAGCTGGGGTGTTTGTCCTGAAACAGGAGCATCTACAGCAGGACATTTAATTAAATTATTTGGAGGCACTATAATGTGGAAATGTTATAAACAACGAAGAGTAGCAACTTCTACCTGTGCAGCGGAGTATATAGCGATGAGTGAGTTAGCCAAAGAGTTAGCTAATCAAGCCAAAATAACGGAGAAAATTATAGGTATCTCATTTCTACCTGCACAAATTTATTGTGACAGTCAATCAGCAATAGACGGAGCTCAGATGGTAGGAGCACCAGGTTTAAAGTACTTGCATACACAATATCATTATGTACGTGAAAGTCAACAACTTGGTGAAATTGTTTTGGTAAAAATTTCTTCAGAAGAACAGGAGGCTGATATTTTTACTAAACCACTACCTATTGGGAGTTTTGAAAAATTTACTAGATTAATATTAAACTGTGAGGACAACATCTATCATTCAATAACAGAGAAATAAATAACATATATCATAACTAACAAATAAAATAAAACATATATAAATAAACATAAACACATATACATATACCCACACATATTTTCTTAGATAGTAATACATAGTATAATGTTTCAGATTAAAACAATACAAAAACGGCGATCTCTAGAATGATCCAGAACCCCCGATTACTATTCTTAAGATTTATTATGATTTTTTATTATGTCTATTCCTGTGATGTCGTATATATTTTCTTTTGTCTGCATTCATGTTCTTAATTATGTCTTTTGTGAGTTCTTTATATTATATTTTTCATTCTTTCTTATATTTGTTGAGCTCACTAACCTTCATTAACTTTAGTTAAAACACGAACGGAGAATATGATAAAATTTTAGGAAGAATATAATGGAGTACTATATATTGTGACGTCCGAAAAAATCACAAAAACAACACAAACAACAAACAAAAAAAAGAGAGCCACAGAAAGGCAGGTAGAGTATAGGAACTCCTGCATGGCCAAGTGTAGGAAAAGACAAAAAGGATGAAAAGGGAAAATTCACCATTTTAGAACCGACACCCAAATTGCCAGAATAACCAACCACCCCCCTCCCACCACATGCCTGATTATTAGGCTATCATACTAATTTCAATTCCCAAATAAAAGTTACAGAAACAGAATAATTAAGAAAAACCATATATTTACTGCTCCTTCGTCACAGCTCCGCAGCGGCCTTGAGGCGATGCAAGTTCAGGTGATGTGGTTCTGGATGCTCTCGTTGCCCCGGCTGTTGTAGCCCCGCTGACGAGCACTGGTACTGTTGAAACAGCAACTGGTTGAATCCTCTTCTCTGCTCCCACTAATTAATCTGGTTGCAGGCAGGACCACTATGGAGGTGCGGTTTCTGCACCCCTCTGTGAGCTTTTTCGAATTTAGATTTGACCCAGATTCGTAATTGACTTTGAAGGTCAAGTAATTTAGATTTCGATTGACAAAAAAAAACTTACGAATTGGCCACCTTGATGGACGAAATTAAAAGAAAAATGTCAACTTTCAAGTATTTCGTTGCTTCCAAAAAGAGGCATAAAACCTCATAAAATTAAGGATAATTTTACACACACAATTCGCGATTGATTAACAGGAACATTAAACGGTGAGGGAAGCCCCCTCCGAGTAAGTTTTCATAATTTTGAATTAAAATTTAGTGGCCAAAAACCAACACTTTCGAGGCAAAAACCTCTACACGGCGCGATCCGACTGCTAAAATTCAACTAACTATAGGCTAAGAATGTGAGGATCGCGCCAAGCATCGAGAGAAATTCCCCCCAGAACTTACCACCAATTGCATCGCCTCGTACATTTCTCACTCTATAAAGTTACAGCCAATCCTGTGGAAGAAGATAAATTATTTCGGCCGTTGCATTTGAATTTAAACTTTAACGTATTTTTCGGTCCGTTAGGCGAGCAACCGAATGGACCGCCGAAGTTTAGGCAAGCAATTACAGGTATCGAACATAGGCTATTGTATAAACGTACGTATTTGGCAGCGAGGCTAAGTGGCGAATAATAAAAATACGGACAGGCTAAACATGTTAAAAACTGTGTAGCCTAGCCGCGTACGAGAGAAATTACGTAGTATAGATGTGATATCATTTGAAAAGAAAAAATATGTACGTACAATAATTCGAAAAAATATTTCGGCGAATTCGGGAGTAGAAAGGGGAATAATATTTTGAAGAAGAAAAAAAACAGGGGACCAGAGACGGGAGTTGACGTAATTTTAATAAAGGGGAAAAATACAGGTCGGGCATCTCATTAACCCCCCCCAAATTTTGCGAATGTGACACGAGGAAACATTTGGAAAAGAAAATGGAAGAAGACTGGTTTAGGTGACGATTTGCCGAGAAATAATGATATAGAATTGAAAAAAAAAATGAATAAGTAAGACAAAAAATTCACAAAATAACAAACATGTATTAATAAAAGAAATAAGCACTCACCCTCGGCTGGCCCCGGAGGGGAGGCGACAAACGAACAAATTAGGATAATGACGAGAATAAAATGAAGAAAAGAATAAAACAAATTGACTCCGCTCCGACGAGCTAAAAACATATTATCCGTGGCACAAAAAAAAATTTTACATCTCAACTAAAACTAAATTTATAACATACTTTTTTTTTTTTTTTTTTTTTGATTTTTGCGAGAAAAAGAAAACCTGATAAGGGGATCCTCCGCCACGACGCGGCGTTTGAATTCGTTCTTCAGTAGAGGCCCTTCTTTCTTTCGTAGAATCCTCGGGCCGTCGTCCCATTGTCGATGAAAACAATATCTCCTCTCAGCCTGGGTCCCGACGTGTGTGTGACAGACAGTAGGCACCGGCGCATGAACGATTGACCTAGGATGAGTTGGTTTTGGTCGAAACGTTCATTTCGAGTGACGTAGCAGTCCTCCTCTACGTACATGTCCCAGTTGTTCGGGAAGTTCAGGTGGAGTGTCACCATTTCTTCGCTACGAGGTAGACGAACTTTCCCAAACGAGAGTTGCCCCGAGAGTAAAGGGGCCTTCCGGACTGGCAACTCACCTGCAATTTTTGGGCTTACTATGGACTGGCTCAGAGCCCAATCCACGTGAACCAACGTTTCCGTCTGTGCAAACCCACCGTTCAGAAACCCGACTCGAATGATGAACGTGTTGGGAAGGATCGCATGGAGCTCGGCCTTGGTCATCCTGGGAGGCGTCTGCGGGGGTAGCACCGCTTCTTCCGCCTGCTCGTCGCGTTGTTGTTGCTGTTGTTGGGCGTCTGGATTAACTTCGGGAGCTGGCAAGGGGTTCTCGTCTTCGACCTCGTCCGCCCAGGTTACACGCCTTTCTTGTGGTGCTCTTGACGGACCGGCTTCGGAGTCATCCCGTTCGACAGTCAGGGGGAAGAGGGGAGGCTGTAACGGTTCCTCTATCCTCATTTGACGACGAACATCGCGGGCCAAACGGGCTCCAAGGTGTCGTACTTCCCTTTCCTCTTTCACCTGTCGGATGAAGAATTCCTCCCGCAGGTCCGGGACGTACTCCTTTATCGTGTTACACCTCTCGAGGACTTGACAGCAGCTCGTCTCGTTTCCTTTGACGGTTCGGCGAATAAATTGGAGGTCAACCTCCGCCGCCGTCAGGCTGTCGAGTAGGTTCTCCAGTGCCAAAATTGACACGTCGCCCGATTCAATCTCATTGCATAGAATAACTCGACATAAATCCACCGTCTGCCGAACGACTTCAACATCTCGCGCCGTGTTACCAATCGCGGTCCACTTTACACACACGCGCTGCATGGAATCGAGTTCCATGATTAAGTCGTCGCGGGCGGCCATTTTAACGACGTACAAGAACCGATTTTACTCGCGGATCGTTATATTTAAAGACCAGAACGAACCGACACAATCAGAGGTTCACTTTAGCGATGCGATCACTTTTTGTTTCGAATTTGCACTGGTGATACCCGTTTTATTTTAATTTTTTTAACGCACTATGTGGACGATACAATGTAGCGTGTTATTTTCGTTTCACGAATGACGTTGTTGATTTATTTTTCTCGTCTTGCTGAGGGTCTGTGATCCTGTGCCTGTGCTTATCGGTTCATCGATGCTTCGTGTCATCGTTGCCTTCTTTTTGATTATCTTATCCGATTTTATCGGAGCGCTAGTTTTCGGGATCGGAGCAGGTTCGGTTGACTGTTGGAGCTCGGGCCTAGTTTGATGGGAGTGCATCAATTTTATGTGGCGGATATTTCTTTTAATGACTTGGCCATTCTCATCCTCCATCTTGTAGGCGCCATTTCCGGTTTCCCCAATGATGGTGTACGGGCCGATCCATTTGAAGTTCAATTTCGCAACTATCCCTTGTTGCTTGTTGGACAGGGTGAAGTTCTTGACGAAGACTCTCTGTCCTGGTTCCAGCGATGTTATGCGAGCGTCCTTGAGGTGATTGGCTCTGCGTCTTTTGATGACCTTTTTTGAGTTAGCTCGAGCTTGTTTGAGGACCTGAAGATATTCTTCGTTTCGCATGGGAACCGGATCGCCTTCTACGTCGAGTTTCACTCCTTTCATGAGCGTGATAGGGGTGAATTTTGTTGTTGCGTGCTCAACGTAGTTTAGCCTATGTTCAATCTGTGGGATGAACATAGACCACCTCGAGTGTTGCGTCAGACAGAATATCCGGAGGCAATCTCCTATCGTTTTCATCCTTGTTTCGACAGGGTTGGACGATGGGGTGTAGATCGAGGTGAATCTCGGCGATACGTCTTTTTTCGTCCAGTGGTTTGTCCAGAATTTTGAACTAAATTGTGGACCGTTGTCCGACAATATGCTTCGTATTGGGCCGTATTCAGCAATGAATTTCTCCATTGCCCCAATACATGCGTTTGTCGAAGAAATCTTCACTGGGTAGAGGCGGGTAAGTTTTGTGAACACGTCCATTATCACAATGATCTTGGACACATTACCCCTCCCTCGCGGCAAAGGGCCGAATATGTCAATGGCGACCAAATCTCCGGCATTTTCCGCGACAACGGAATTGAAACCGCTTGTTAGCGTGGTGTTTGAGTTTTTCGCTTGTTGGCAATCGATGCACCTGGCGCAATACTTTTCGACATCTTCTTTGCAGTATGGCCAGTCGAAATGTCGGCGAACGATATCTAGCGTTCTCCGGGCACCAGGATGTTGGTGATCCTCATGGTAGAATTGTATGAGGGCAGGGCGGATTTCTTTCGGAACAAGCATGCGGGAGATGCTATCCCTGTTTTTCCAGTAGACTACGTCCTTCTGGACTTCAATCCTAGGAGACTTGGATTCGACCAGTCGTGTAATTTCAGGATCATTTTCTTGCATCTCCAGCAGGCTTCCCAACAATTCTTCCATGGAGATTTCCCCGCGCACATCTGTTAGCATAACAACCGTCATAAGCTCGGCTGGTTGGTGATTTATGTGATCTGAGACGCGCGTGAATCTGCTGAGGGCGTCGGCCGCTACGTTATCTTTGCCCGGGATGTGTTTTATCGCCGAGATGTTGTACATACACAGGTACTCTCTCCACCTTGCAACACGTGGAGATGCATCTTGATGTTGAAGAAGATGCTGGAGAGCCTTGTGGTCCGTTTGTACTTCAACATCTCGGTCGACAAGAAGATACTCGCATTTTTTGAACGTGTATATTATTGCGAGTAGTTCCTTTTCGTAAATAAAATAATTGCGTTCAGCGCTTTTTATAAGCCGGCTGACCATCGCAATGACTTTGGGGACTAGTTCGGTGATGGTTGTTCCGCCTTTTTTGACAGAACGTTCTTCATACTGGAGGACCATCCCGGAGATAGCTACGTCCGAAGCATCAGTGATGACAACGAATTTCTTGGTCCAATCGGGATGGGCCTGCATCACGCATTCCGCAATCTCGTTCTTGAGCCTACGGAAAGCCATTTCCTCCTCCACGTCCCACTTAAACGTTACCGTCGATTTTGTCAGGTTATGGAGAGGTGCTGCAATTTCTGCGCATTTGACAATATGAGCACGATAGTAGTTCATCATGCCGAGGAAGCTCTGCACCTCATGTTTGTTTCGAGGTTGCTTGAACTGGTATATTGCTTCGACGCGACGCGGATCGGGTTTGATCCCTTCTTGATTGATTATATATCCGAGGTAGTTGGCGGACTGTTGGAAAAATGAGCATTTATCCAACCGGATTGTATGTCCCGCTTCGTGCAGTCTTTCGAGGACGATTCCAATATGTCGGATATGTTCTTCGATTGTGGGAGAGAAGATAAGTATGTCGTCGACATACGCTGTTACGAAATCATCAAGGTCACCGAGAACTGTTCGTAGTGCCGCAATGAAAGCCTGCATACTGTCTTTCAATCCAAACGCAAGCGTTTCGAAGACATACGGCTGACCCTGAAAGCTAAAGGCAACGTACTCCTTGCTTTCTTCGGCTAGGCCAATCTGCAAGAATCCATTTCGCAGGTCTATTTTGGTACACCACTTGGCACCATAGAACTTCGTTTTGATCTCATTTATAGGGGGCACCGTATCTCCCCGGATGCTCATGAATTTGTTTATGGCACGCGAGTCGAGACAGACTCGCACTTCTCCATTCGGCTTTCGATGCACCGCGAGCGGGGATATGTATCGGCTAGGAGCATGTCTGACGATGTTGTCCTTGATCCATCCATCGATGATTTCCTTCACGCCTGGTACTTGGGCGTGGGGGATGGAGCGACCGTTGAAACGCATTTCCTTGACCGGCTCTTTCATCACGAGTTTGTGCGTGTAGTATTTGCACCTTCCGACACGATGTCAAAAGACTTCGTGATGCTTCTTCAGTATGTCGACGAAGGTGGCCTTATACGTGGATGGCAACTCTACCTTCTCGATAATGTTGTTGATTTCCTGTTCGGCCGTGAGTGGAATTGATTCCAGCAACGCAACCTGTTTGGTCTGGGACCAATCCGCCGGTTCGGAACCTTTGAATTGGATTCTTTCCTGACCATCGGGTGTCGTTGTGGTGAACGTTCTTTTGGTAAGGCACGGGATAACGTCGTATTCTGCCATGAACGTGCGGCCCAACAGGAACGGTGTGTTGAAGTTTTTTACCACACGAACCACGGTGGTGTACGTGAGTTTGCGCCCCTTGTTGTCCGTCATCGTGAAGGAAATCACTGCTGTTCCTACAACAACGATAGCGGTACGGCCAACACAAGGGCCTATTCGATAAGAGGGCACTTTTAGTCGGTAGAAGCGAGTTTCTGGATGCTCCTTCTTCATTTGCTGTAGGGCTTCGAGCATCATGATGGAGTACAAAGATCCTATGTCGAGGAAGAAGTGGTAGGCTTTCTCCACAATGCCTATCTCAACTGGGATGTAGAAGGCAGGAGGCAAGTCCTCGACCCGGTATTTGTTCGGGATCTCCACGGTTGTTTCATCCTCTAGATCCTTTAGTGTTTCCTCCATGACGTTGCCACAAAGAAGGCGTGACTGGTCCGCCAATACACTGATGCACACGGTTGCATCCCCAGAATCCGCTTGGCATTCGACCCCTATTTCATGGATCATGTTCGTGGCGTTTTCGTCTTGGCCACCAATTGCTTCTTCAGTACTCGACTCCTCGTGTGGTATCTCGACTGGAGTGAACTCTTCCGCAAACAGCTTCCGGACAAGCATCGAGGAACTGGTGTTGACTTTCCTGTCGATTGTGTTACGGATGAGTTCCGTCAGCTTGTTGTCGATTCTCGCGACTTCGTTTTTCGTATAAGTTCGAGGAGTGGGGAGCGTCACCTCCAGGGGGTCATTTACCTTGCTCGGACTCACTTTTGGGACTGGATCGACCATCAAGTGACATTCCAGGTCAAGCAGGTACATCCTTGGGCATTCCCCTCGAACTCTCCACATTCGGCTGTTGGCATTGCGGATTCTTGCTCTATACACCGGTTCCGCGGCCTTCGACAGGTTAGGCGCGATTGTGCACAAGATCAGCAGTTTCGCCTTTTTCTCTACAACGATCAGGCGAGCCAATTCCCGTAGTTTGTCTTCAAACGCTTGATCCTCGTGGTCCGGATGGAGCACAAAGTGCTCGTCAAAACCAACGATGATCATGTCGTTCACCTTGATTCTAGACAAGGCGCTCGCGTAGAGTTTGGAGATACGATTGTTATTTCTCATATCCGCTATTTTATTACCCAGGGTGGTTGCATTCGACAATTTAGATTGCATTAGCCAGCTGAGAGCTGATGCGTCTCCGAGGACGCGGTATTCCTTCCAGTCGGGAAGTTGCCCATTGTCGTGAAGAACCTTTGTTTTGTTAGTGTCAGGTTTCTTCTCCCCGTTGGAAGAAGATTTGGATGTTTTCTGCCCGATTTTGTTTTGTGGGGAGCGGTCCGTATGGGCAGTTACGGCCGCCGCGAGTTGTTTCCCGACTCCGTGTCTGATTCAGGATATGTAACATCGTACTCGACTTCCTCGTTGTCCTGGACCACATTGACAGGATCTGACTTGGTTTTTGTAGTCGATCCGTCCATCCTTGGTTCGACTGGATACCTGGCGTTGTTTTCAGGCGTGGTCCAGATTCTTTTGGGCATTGGCACCGTTGCTGTAGGCGCAGACGTTGGCCCGTACACCGATTCAACAAACTTGACCATATCGATAAATCCCTCCAGCGTGTGGTACGCCGTTAGCGGTACATGAGGATGGAGCCACATTGGCATCTTCTCGTGGATTGCTTGGATTATGTCGATAATCTGCACGGTTTGAGTTTTGTGCAGCTTGGTGTAGCAGTCGATGATGAAGTCGACTTCTGTTTTGTAGCGGGTGACGTTGTGCTTGGCTGCTAGGACCGTTCGAGCCTGTCGGCTTTGCGTGGCGTGGTTCCATTCCGTAGCAAGGAACTTCTGTCTGCACGCGAGGTAGCCCAGGTGATACGGATACCCTGATGCCGTTGGAAACTTCTCGTGGTCAAGTCGGTTTTTGAAGACTTGAGCCCGCTGGAGATCGTTTGACATGCTGCTCGTACAATTTTCAAACTCCTGGATGAATACCCAGGGGTTTCTCGAGTCCCACGCGCCTTGGTATTTCGGCAAGTGGTATGGGTCGAACACTCGTAGATTCGTGTTTTGATTTTGTTGTGGTCTGAGTAGTCCCGTCATTGGAGGACCTTGGTTCAGCGTCGGTTGATGGCCAGGTGGATTCCGCTGACTGGTGATTGGATCGTTTTCGGTTCCGGCTTGCGACATTTCAATACCTGGACCATACGAGGGAGTACCAGATACTCCTGAATGGTACGTTTGGGGATAACCGCGCAAGTATGCCATTGGATCATACCCGTTCCCCACAAACGCGGCAGATTCCGCCCCTCCCAAACTGTGAAAAGATGACAGCAGGGGTGGTACCGTTTGGGGTGTAACTGGTACTAGGCTATTTGACATGGCGGCGTTCGAGAATGGTGTCATTTGTGGGATTGCATTGTACGCGCCGTTGTTCAATCTGGGATCAACCCCCATAGGGATGAACAGATTGCTCATCACCGGTGGCGGATGGTTGACCCAGAACGGCGCCGTCGTTGTTGGCTGTTGCAGATCAGCTCCACCCTGCTGGATGGAAAGTCTGCGTGGCATACGAAGCAAATCCGTTCGACTCAAATTGAGAGGCTCGTCATTTCGTTCCGCTCGTTCTTCCAACGGAATGTCGTTATTTAGGACATCGACGATGGCTGATGAGCGAATGTGCACGTTCCTCTCGAATTGGTCCGTATTTTCAGGGGCAGTCGCAATCGTTTCGGAGATGACGTGGTGAACGGCGTTTTTCTTGATCTCGTCAATCTCCTTTCGGAATCTTTCCATGTCGGCTTGCATCTGCTTGAGCTGGGCGCAGGATTCGCGGTACTGGTTCTGGTAGTATTCCATACCGTCCTGGTACCTGGCTCTGCTTTCCCTCTCTTGTTGGTATCGGGCGCCATATTCCCAATTTTTGTTAAGTAATTCTTGAACATGTTTGGGAGTCTGGAGGACAACAGTGGGGTTGACAGAATCGTCATCCTTTTGTTGTTGCTCCTCCTCCCTAAGTGTAGGGTCGGACCTATGGGGTAGGCTCAAGCGGGGTCCTTGCCGTTCCTCCATCCTTCGACACGGGTACGTCGCAGCGGCTATTCCACTGTGTTTTTTTTTTTTCTCAGGACAAACTTTTCTCCTTTAGCAGTTTTCCAGTCGCGCGTGTTTCCGAACACCCTGTGTACCACGGCGCGTTTTTTGAACGCCTGGTATTCGGTGCTATTGGCTTATCGGCGATGTTTTCGTGTCACTGGAGCAGTAGGTCGAGGTTGCTCGTCAGCGGGGCTATTTGTGGTATTGAATCGGCTGCTGTTGCTGATAGCGCTCGACGTATCTATGAATGACGTGTGTTTTTTTTTTTTTTTTTCGTGCTATAGTACAACTGAATTACGTATTTTACGCGATTAAAATGTGGGAATATTACGATCGGAAGGATAGCCGTTTAGTTCGTATTTATCGAAAAGTATTCTTTTGTTCGTGATTCACGATAAACGGGGCAGCGTCTATCGTAAGGAATGCGGAAATATTTTATTTTTATTTATTTTTTTTTTCAAGGTTCGTCGTCCTATTTGATTTACGAAAATACTCTCGAACACTTTTTAATTCGGGACGAGAAAATTATAGATATTTTTGATGTCGGATCGTGGCTTTTGTTTTGGGGGCTTCAAAATGCAGTAAAATTGCCAAATTTTTTGCCGCGCCCGATTTCTTTTCTTTTTCCTTTTTTTTTTCGAGAGTATTAGTTTACTTTAAAATGCAAAATATGGTACTGAAAGAAATAAACAAAGAAGGGAAGAAAATGACTAGAAAAAATGAATGGGTAACCTAAAAAAAATGTAGATGCCGAGAGGGACCACAGGTGATGTTAAATTAAGAGCTGGGCAGACAGAAGTTTAACTAAATTAATTAATTTTCGTCTGGGAGGACCTGTGGTTGCTGGGGATTGGGGTATTTCGGCGCGGCAGCCTATAGAAAGGAAGTGTCGCCGAAAAATTTGCCAAAAATTAAAAAGACACCAAATTTTAATTATTTTGGACCTTCAGCCTTGCTCAAGGGCTGGGGTACATTCATACACAATAATAAATAATGAAAGAATGCAAAAAGATACACAATAAATGAATGCAAAAATATACACAATAAATAAAAGCAAAATATACACAATAAATAAATATGCAAAGAAAATATGAAAAAAAAAGAAGTATCCAAAAGGATTTATGATTTCGATTTATGTGCCGAGCACTGGGGCTTGTTTATTTTTATGGGCCAAAGCCACTTTGGTGAAAAAGAGGCAGATAAAAATATTTTCACACAAAAGTTGGTGCTAAAAAGCTAGTGACGAACTTCACTATGATTTTGATTATTCAATTAATGAATTTCAAAACGGCTTGGTGGTTAGGAGGTGGCGATAGACTGGGTTAAGATGCCAGCCTATCATGGTGAGACAATTTTGGAAATTAAGGAAAAGGACCATGCCAAGGTCGGTTGCAACGGTCGCCAGAGTGTTTTAGGAAAGCACACAACCGGATGCATTAGGGAGACATCCACCCTGCATGTGAGAGGCAAGGGGAGGGGTACAAGACACTTTCTGGAGAACCAGCATCATGCCGACCAAACTACACCCTTGGTTCCTAACACAGTGCACCAATTTTGGGCCCCGAACCTGGACTAGATACCTGCCAGGGGGGCATATGAACACTTGCAACTACTAGTTGCCAAATCACTTTAGCCATGCAGGAAGACACTGTTCCAAAATGAAAGGGTCGAAAATGTTTATAAAAATTAGGTGGACGGACTACCTGGTGGCAGTGGCAATGGATTGTGATAGGTACAGTAGTAAACGGAAAACAAAACAGAAAAATTTAGAAATTTTGGGTTGAAAAATTCATAAAAAAATGGGGCGTGAGAGCCTACGGACTGGGGTGCAGCTTCCGGTCTTTGAACACCATGAGAGATGCCTCACAGCGTCCTGTCACGGTCACCATATAAGTAAATGTGACGTCCGAAAAAATCACAAAAACAACACAAACAACAAACAAAAAAAACAGAGCCACAGAAAGGCAGGTAGAGTATAGGAACTCCTGCATGGCCAAGTGTAGGAAAAGACAAAAAGGAAGAAAAGGGAAAATTCACCATTTTAGAACCGACACCCAAATTGCCAGAATAACCAACCACCCCCCTCCCACCACATGCCTGATTATTAGGCTATCATACTAATTTCAATTCCCAAATAAAAGTTACAGAAACAGAATAATTAAGAAAAACCATATATTTACTGCTCCTTCGTCACAGCTCCGCAGCGGCCTTGAGGCGATGCAAGTTCAGGTGATGTGGTTCTGGATGCTCTCGTTGCCCCGGCTGTTGTAGCCCCGCTGACGAGCACTGGTACTGTTGAAACAGCAACTGGTTGAATCCTCTTCTCTGCTCCCGCTAATTAATCTGGTTGCAGGCAGGACCACTATGGAGGTGCGGTTTCTGCACCCCTCTGTGAGCTTTTTCGAATTTAGATTTGACCCAGATTCGTAATTGACTTTGAAGGTCAAGTAATTTAGATTTCGATTGACAAAAAAAAACTTACGAATTGGCCACCCTGATGGACGAAATTAAAAGAAAAATGTCAACTTTCAAGTATTTCGTTGCTTCCAAAAAGAGGCATAAAACCTCATAAAATTAAGGATAATTTTACACACACAATTCGCGATTGATTAACAGGAACATTAAACGGTGAGGGAAGCCCCCTCCGAGTAAGTTTTCATAATTTTGAATTAAAATTTAGTGGCCAAAAACCAACACTTTCGAGGCAAAAACCTCTACACGGCGCGATCCGACTGCTAAAATTCAACTAACTATAGGCTAAGAATGTGAGGATCGCGCCAAGCATCGAGAGAAATTCCCCCCAGAACTTACCACCAATTGCATCGCCTCGTACATTTCTCACTCTATAAAGTTACAGCCAATCCTGTGGAAGAAGATAAATTATTTCGGCCGTTGCATTTGAATTTAAACTTTAACGTATTTTTCGGTCCGTTAGGCGAGCAACCGAACGGACCGCCGAAGTTTAGGCAAACAATTACAGGTATCGAACATAGGTTATTGTATAAACATACGTATTTGGCGGCTAGGCTAAGTGGCGAATAATAAAAATACGGACAGGCTAAACATGTTAAAAACTGTGTAGCCTAGCCGCGTACGAGAGAAATTACGTAGTATAGATGAGATATCATTTGAAAAGAAAAAATATGTACGTACAATAATTCGAAAAAATATTTCGGCGAATTCGGGAGTAGAAAGGGGAATAATATTTTGAAGAAGAAAAAAAACAGGGGACCAGAGACGGGAGTTGACGTAATTTTAATAAAGGGGAAAAATACAGGTCGGGCATCTCAATATATACACATTTATATATTTTGGATTATATTTCATTAAGAAATCTTATGGTGGCTTAAGGCAATTTAATGAAATGTCCATTATATTTTCTATACTTTTGGATATATTTTTTTAATAAATATAAATAAAATCGTAGAGGTTTTTCATCTACTCCTGTAGATTTTCCTCTACACAACTGGTGGACCAAGAGGTTTTTAGTTTATCCTTTTTATATAAATATACTGTGATTTCATAGTAAAAAGGGAAAAACCTTTTCATCTTAATTTTATTTAAATATATTTTTATATATATAATTCTTTCTGTGAAAGAGGTTTTTATTTATGTAATATAAAGTTTTCCTCTTTAACTAATATTTATATTGTACAACAATTTTATTATTAATTGATTTTTGGATCTTTGTATTTTTGATCTATAAGGAGTTTTTCATGAAAAATGTTTTCTTTTATTTTTATTTTTTTTATCGCACTATGTACTTTTTAATAACTATATATTGTTTAATCACTATATCTTGTACATCATATAATTTGCATTTCATACGTATTTCACATTTTTAATGTCGTAATTGAACAAGGAGGGAGTGTCGGTACATTAATTATTGTTCAATCACTAGTTGCTAACACTGTATCATCATTCTCCAGTTCCTATTCAGTTGCGTCGTCAATCTGTTCAGTTTGTGAGTTGTGTCTATTCATGTGAATATCTCTCTCTTCATTAAAGTCTTTTATTAGTGCGGTACTTGTGTTTTTCTCTTTTATTTATTCTCCGGTGTTACATTTAATATTCGTCTACCTCATACTTCAATGGACTCCAAGCCCCCAGAGTCGAACAATTATATTTAATAGCATTCATACAACGTAATATTCACAACTCACAGCCTCAGGACATTAGATGTACAATTTTTCATCAACAGAACATACCTTGTAATAAAATTTAGCAAGAGTTATAAAATTCCGAGTGATTTGCATTTCTGATGAGTTACCAGATGGATTTCAGGAAGACCAAACAAGCTCCAGATATAGAAACCAAAAATGTATTGATGAAGAACAGACTAATTTACTTGAGGTATGAGGAACCATCCAAAGTCCAAAACTCTTGATAAATTTTTGTTTTTGTAATATAGGTAAAATTTTAATTTGAAATTGATACAAAATTAATTTTCAATATTAATTTTAATGTACATTTGATAAATCTAAAACAATTTCACTTTTATTCTGATTGTTAATTTTCAGATTTTGAAAAAAACACAATTACTCTCCAAAAATTATTAGAAGAGTATTTAAATTGTAAAACACAAAAATTAAAATGAATTTTGTAAAATTTTACACTACTTTGAAATTTTATTATGACCAGATACAATGAGTCAATGGTTTAGATGTGGTAACAAAACTAGATTTATTTCAAGCTCCACTGTAACTCTTCATTAATCACAATGTAGACTAGTGAAATAAAAATTGATTTAGTGAACACAACATTTACAGCACCTCTTTACACAGAAAATGCAAAAAGAAGGAAAAATTGAAGAGTTGGCTTGAAACAATGGTTTGTATGGGAAAAATTCTAAGGGAATTCAATGAATCAAATGGTCAAACACAAAGAATTTTCATGAACAATGAGTGTAGAGATTGGAATTTAGGATGTTAAAAAAATTAAAAAAGAGGAAAAGAAAATGCAGTAAATAGGCGTTTCTATATCAATTAGAATAGAAAGAGACTCATAGTATGAAAATGATTTAATAGTAATTGGTGGATGATAGAAGATAAAATACTAGAACGCATTAGCCCATAATGAATCACCTAATTACCATATTTTATAGGAAATAGGGACCAAGTATTAAGAATAAATTTTGTTGGAGAGAGAGGAAGAATAAAAACAATGATAAAAACAATGTAGTCATGAGAGAGGTAGAAAATATAAAAGAACAGTATGGGCCTGTTTTTCTCTTCTTCATGAAGGAAAACATAGCTATATTAACCAAATTCTCATCGTTCCTGCAAATATAAATGCATACCCGAATGCATCTACATGAAAATAAGAGCAGGGTTAATGCACCTCAACCTCAGTCTCGGGTAATATATGGTTATTAAGAATTTTTATCAGCCCTTTGTAAACCAAGTGTAAATAATCTATAGAAATTAGGGAGAAGATGGAAAAAAGAAGATACAAAAATATCTGCTCCGTTTATAAATTTGTGTTTGAAGAATCTTAGGAAATATGGAAAAATAAAGGATGCAGAAGACTAAGCAAAACTAGCAGAATACTATGTTAGGTGGAGATTGGTGAGATTAAACTGATTGATAACTCGAAAATATTTAACCTAATATTTGGTGATCATCAAAAAGATCTCCAAATATTCGTCACTATATTATCAATAAGCACTGTCCACTGAAGTAGGCACTGCTGATAAAATTACATCCGATGAAAGAAAAACTATATTTGTCAGATTTCACAAACTCCCATATAATTAATATGAAATTAGGAAACCTCAGAAAAAACATGTGATTTAGAACATAATGAAATATGAAAAATACAAATTTGGCATCTTATTGAAGTCCCAAGGGTCAAAGAATGGGTTAAACAAAAAAAATAAAGTTACACTTGAAATCAACACCCCAAAAAACATATATTATGACTTATCAAAAAATACAATTTGTGAATTCACAATTTTTCTCCCTTTTGAAGCGCTAGGGGTCGAAGAATAATTTGAATGAAAAATGAATGCTAAATTGCAAATGAGTTCCCCAAATACCAAACCCAAATTACCTCGGTTTCAGGCATCTAGTAAAAATAGGTGACCATCCTCAATCACTTAGAACTGGATAACTATGTAACATGAAAATCCATGCAAACATCTCAGTGGGCATAGGTTTATTGCACATGGGCAGTTGGCCTTCCTGTGTCAATTTTCATTTTTTGTTATTGTGACTCTGTGATGGCTTCAAAAACAGACAAAAAACTGCACAAATTCAGTAAATTGACGTCTATTATTCAGATTTAGATTTATGACACATCTCATTAACATTGGGAGATAAGGCTTGCCAGATTTCCAGTATTAAAGGATTAAAGTTGACTGTAGCCTGTAGCAGACTAGCAGTAGCACATTATCCAGTGAGAACAACTAAAAACATTGAGATAAAACCAGGCGACTTCACGATGCAATCCAATTATCATTATAAAGTCTAAATTCTGTTCTAAAACGAAATAAATAAAAGTGTATAATAATTTTAATCGTTATCAAAATTATTTATTATGATATGCTAAGAGATTTTCTTAACACTCATTACTTACAACCACCTTAAAAAATTAGTTAAAATAAGAAAATGATACCGATAATCTTTTTATTAATTTACAAACCCAAATTTAGCTCCACATTTAAAGGTTCTATAATTAAATCATCATATATTTCTAATTCATCAAAAGTTGATCCTCTCAGATTAGTGAAATCAAAATTCTCTATAAAATACATGAGTCGGGCACCTTGTATGTTTGTCGGACCAGTTTTAGCATGTACAAATATGGAATTTTTTCTGCGTCCACTCGATATCTTATAATCAAATGGAATGTGAAATGGACCAGTAGCATAATGGGATGTACCAGCAGCATATCGTCTTCTACAGGTATGCATGATCTACATCATATCATTATAATTTATAATACTTGAAAGTCTAATTAAAATTTCATAGAATTTCTTTCCGCGAAATAGCATATCATTCTGATTGAATAAAAACCCATTGGCTATGAATATTTTTTCCAAAAAAATTGACCAGCAAACAGTGACCAAGCCTTCAATATTCAATTGAAGGAGCGGATCCCTAAAAAATAATCATAATATTATTATCATATTGAAGAAAATATTAATGAATGGAAAAAGGTATAGGTAAACTTCAGCGAGAATATTAAGGTACCAATTGGCTAATTATTATTTCTAATGATACTGATGAATTCCTAAAAAAAATTTGAAGTAGGTATGGGTGAAACTGCGGAAAAAGTTGGTTTCCAGGTAACATTGGATTTTGACCAGAGAAAAAAGTTTACAGAATATTAGAAACTTCTTTGAATATCAACTTTTAACAGAGGTTATATAGAAATCACTGAAAATAGCTCCCATACCAAATGATATTTGGTACAGACTACCCTTAAATCATACTCCTAATAAAGTAATTATTTCTCTTAGAGTAGGTATGGTGCCTTAACAGCACTATTTTTACTATCCTTAGTTGGAATATAAAATTATATTTTGAATATTAATAGCTGTATTTATATATTTCTTGTCTCACTGGACTTCAACATGACATACATGTCATATTGATTTAATGAAATTAGTACCTGTAATGGCCAAAAGAGGTGGTAATGCACCTAATTAGAACCACTCTCAGTGTTATACCATACACGAGATATTAAACACTGGAAAAGCATTAATACCTCTATAATAGTTTAAATATTCTATTTATCATCCACAACTATTGTGGACCTTAACGTATTTGTGAGACTCAATAATATTTACACACACAAGTTTGAACTAACACTTTTAATAAAATAATAATTTGTACAACAATAGTACAACAATTAGTATGTTAATAATTATACATATGGGTTTACAACTCTTTAGAAAATACTGTCTGTTCACTAGATGCTCTGCAAGAGAGGTTCTAGATACTGAGAAGTTACTGTCTAGGAACTGTCTTATTCCTTCGAATCAAGTGTTTATATATTCATTTGGGGTATGTAAGCGTACATGTCGGATATGCTGAGTGAGGTAGGGTTTTGTTATTATAGGGTTGTGCTGACTCGCGATATACTCGAGGGACAGGCACAATTAGGTCATGAATATACAGATATTATATCTATATTCATAAAATCAAATACGGGTAAATTAGTGGTTGTTTATAAAGAGTTATAGGATTTTTATTGTTGATGAATACCTACGTTTTTGGTATTCGAAAACAGGTAGACAAATATGTTCGTCATTTCTAAAAATAGACTAAAATATACGTTACAGTACCCACCTGAAGTTCACTGAGCTTTAAAAAAAATAAATAAAAAATACTTCAATAAACTGTGAAAAATATGAGGAAACTTCACAGTGATGCTTATGAATGACTAGATCACAAATTCTTCCATGTGTGTAATTTTTGAATATTATACAGTTGAATGAATAATTTAGATGTACTTTATGGGAAAGTATTTTCTGTGTCCTTCGTGTATCTAAAAATTTTCAAAATGTGACTAAAATATGGCTTAGGAACAGTGACTTTTTTTGGGGAAAAAATAATTAATGCTATAATAAACTTTTAACATTATCATACTTTTATTGTAACAGAAGATGTACTCAATCATTTATTTGTAAATTGGTGATGTGGAATACCTTGTTGTGAGAAAGTATTCTCACCAGAAGGTAAATTCAGCAGAATTTAAGTGTGTTCAGCCACTTCATATTTTACATATGGGTAAACTAAAACCAAGGCGAACACTGGCAATTTTAGAGTCAGTTTGGATGGTTTTTATACTGGCTTATTTACACGCACACAAGCACATGTATGTAAGGAATACATACGTGAGTGAGAACGGCCTGGTTGCCTCATCTCTTATTGTGATAAGAGATGGATGGCCGGTTCATGTATGGATTGTGACATCATCCTACTGTTGAGATGTGTTACAATTTGGTATTCATACATTACCTGCATATATATGCAGGTAATTACGATCGAATGTAATTTGTGTATGTTTTACGTCACAAGCACCAATATTTGCCAGCCCTTTGGGGCAGCGACTGTTGTGGAGGGGTCCAAGCCCCAATTCCTCATACCAGTGAGTCCCCACAACTACTCCCCCAGTTTTTGTGCCACAAAAATGATCTAATTGCGCTGGCCTGGGGGGACTTGCAGGTTTTAGTACCTCTTCTGATTTTCCTTCCACTTGGCTAGTGTGCTGCCCACTGCAGTACCGACGCATTTGTAAGATTGCCATCTTGCGTCAGTGCGTGCCTGGTATTGGGCACAACTGCCTTCTCCCCTATGCCTAGATGGTTGATTTTTAGGGTTGGGGTAAGTGTGGTGGCAGGATGAAGGGGGAGCAAATACTTGAATTGTGGTTGCATCAGCATTGGAGAGTTTGACTTCCCCAATGTTGAGGCGGCCATCAACGCTTTTTTGTTGGCTGCCCTCTCTGCTGTGAAGAGAAACTTCATTGGCTCTCAAGTCTTGGTTGGAGTTTGCTCCTGCTTTGGGTGTTCTGGAGTCGGAGTCCCCACAGGTGAAAACCTGATGCCTTATTGAAACATGGTGTGAGTGACTAACTAACTACTAACACCTTATGAATAATGAAATAAATGTTATGTGAACATAAATTGTTTTATAAAGAAATGTCCACTATTCCTTCTGGCATTAAATATGTTTCTTTAATGACATCCTTTTGTTTATTCTGTAGGTATTATAATAATCCTATGTAATGATATGATAATGCAGCAGCAATTATAGTATTTGCTTAAACAGATGAGTCATTTTTATATTTCCTTAGAAGTTAGAACAGGCTTATTGGATCCTGTAATGTATTTATATGTTGTTTTTTAAATCAGGGTAATATCAACTTTTTGGACACAAATGAAAGTTACAGATCACATGAAAGTGATGAAAGAATGACTCAATTGCGATAGTTATGCAACATTTTGCGAAATTTGTGTGATAAATAATTATGTGATGCAGACTTCAAACTAAGATTTTATTTCATAAGGTACCATTTAGTATATTTTTGAAAACTTTATACATTCTAATTTGATTTTTTATTGCTATTGCATACATTTATCTATCTTGAATCATGTGCGCCACATAGGTGTTTATGGCTCATATAATTATATGACCTATGGGTGTTCTTGAGACAAATATTTGGCTCAAATATGTATAGCTAATTGACCATAAAATCTTGAATAAGTTACATTAACTTTGAAAAACACTAAACACAATTATTGTATAACTGATAATTTTCATAAAATTTCAATTATATTTGTAATTTTACTTGTTTTAACCTGAGGATTCACTCACAGTTATGCAGCAAATAGATATAGGTATGAAAGTTACCATTTAACTAACAAGTGTAGGTATGTTTAATTTAATAATACATTTGTTGTAATGAGAAAGGCAGTAGAGGATAAAAATGATTACTTTTCCTATTTTACAAGCATTTTAGTGATAGTGAGAATGATTATGAACATAAGGTTGAGATATCTGGAAACCCACAACATTCATACATACATGTTGCCATACTTTTTTGTTTGTATGTTAACTATATGTTGAGAAATGGCTCACGAGATATTAGGTTGTTATATTACTTGAAAAGAAGACATATGGGTTACAATCAATCCCATAAGTACATCGATAATAAGTCCTCCATTCTACACAAGCTAGGGATGTTATAATCCAATATATTTTAATTATATAAAAATTGGTAACATATTGGTCTTCTGTTCAACAGTGAAACCAATTGTGTATTTTTATCTATACTTTGATTACTCTCACTCTTGGCATCTATTGAGAGAACAGTTAGTCTTGTTTTCGACATTAGAAAATTCGCTTGCCGTGAATCATTAGTGTTCACCACTGATATAATTTCCCTTTTCAACTTCAAGTCACATGAAAATCTTAGTTAAGAATTTTTGATACGACATTGTGAAACCTAATGAACTTATACCAGAATAGTTGAAATCTTTTCCGGTAGGGATGATCGTGAATTGATCTGTTTTTGGCAGATGCTGAGAATCAAAATTCGTTGGTTTCATATGGGTAATGAATCGATCACATGGTAAAAGAAGATGTTAATAAATGTTATGAACTGCATAACTCAAACTTTATTGTTTTGTACTTATATAAGGGAACATTGTTAAACATGTTTCTGTAATAATGAGTCGGCCCATCCTGTTTCCTTATCTTTATTAAAAGTAATAGTCTAATGAAGTAACCCAGCCAGGAAAATGTGACGGAACACAGCTAGAAATGCTACTGAATCTCGCTACTTATTGCTACTTATGTATTGAGAATTTTTTCAACTCTTGCTGAGTCACATTGTCAGCTCACCTATACATATGGCTACCTCATCAAACCAGGCACATTACAAGCACATTGCCACATTCCTCTGATAAAATTAGGGTACAACCTTGGTACTATGCTACATATTGCTTAGTAACCAAACCATGGCACATCACTAGTATTCTGCTATTCTGTGCTACCTAACCAAACATTTTTCTGGTACCAATTAAACACATTTTGTGCCTAGGAATAGGTACTAGGTATACTGATATATAATTTTTGCTACCTAGATTGCTGCTTCATTTATACCTTATTACTATGTAACAAATATTTGTATATGCTACTTAAATATTTTACTCACACACCCTACTTCCTCCACCATCATCTAAAATCAACTCATACACTATATGGTTAGTAGTCGGTATTACTTTTCATTTATTTGCATACATACAAATAGATACAGATTTTATTTCATAGATTATTTTTCTCTTTTCGCCAGAAATTGTAAAATAATATTTCTTTAAGTTAAAAATAAAATCATATAATTAATGTATATTAAAAATTAAATTAAGGTATATTAAAAATTAAATTTTAAATAGTTAAGTAGGAACAAGATTTATTCAAGATTGGATGTATGATTTTTATGACAAGGGATCAAATTCTAACATTTCCTTCTGAGTTTGGGGTATTTCAGCTACTTTGGAGATACTAGAATTTGTAATTGTCTGTGAATCAAAAGCAATTTGATCATTGATTATACATTTTGATGGTGAAGTAATTTCTGGCTCATCATTGTTTGGATTTAATGCATGTGACGGTGCAACAATTTTTGGCTGCTTTTTAGGAGTCCCAATCTTATGATGCCTTCTTCTCATATCCCATATATAACTCCGAGATGACCTCTGAAATTCAACACAAATTAATTGTATGTAACTAATAACAAATTAATTAAATATAATGGTTGTGTATAGTTGAAAATACAGAAATAAAAAAAAAAGGGTTTTATTTCAATTATTAAAATAAAAAATGTTTTTGATAGTTACATTGCCTTCCACTTTCGAATGAATTGGCAAATTGAAACCAAAACTGAAAACAATTATTTTTTATAACTATCAAGTAGTATAGTACTAAATATAATGCTAATACTGCTCCATGGGGAATAAAGTAAAGAGAACCAAAAGTCACTTGTATATAAATACATCTAATGGCCCATAACATTGGTATCATTCTACATTATGTACTCAAAAAGCCCAAATTTTATAGTCATCTCTATCACAGAATGTACTTATATTTCAACCATATATGATGAAAATTACGAATGCAATTGGGTTGACATTAGTTTACATCCAGATATAAATATACTTATATAAATGTAAGCACGGTACCTACGTATGTAAATTTAGATTTTTGGTCTTCCCTTGAATGTTTTTTTTTTTTGGGCCAGAAATGAAAAATTATGTTGATTTAAGAAACAATTCTTTCAGATCTGAAGCAAATAAGGGATATTCAATTGCTTTTAAAATTGGACTCTTTTTAAGAAAGTGATGTAACACTATAATATGATGAAAAATTAGGCTACCTTTTGAAGACATCAGAAATGTAGTTTAAAAAAGAATGTTATTGAATCACTCAGAGATATTATTTTTAAATTTCTCACACTATAATGGTTCTATGACTAACTCAAAACTGAATTATAAAAAAATGTGGTAACAGGATAAAAAAAATTAAAACTGTCAAAATAATCAGATTCCTTATGTAATATGATTCGATGCATGTCTAGAATACACTTGCACACCATGGTGTTGCTGAATTGTATTTAATCATTTTTACCTACTCAGCTGAAAAATATTGTAAGGCGTCTTCCAAAATCACATCCATTAGGCTCTTGCCCCGATCCTCTGTTCGTTTTTCCAAAAAACAGTTCTTTCACAAAGAAAATAGTCCTAAATTAATCTGCTTGGTGACAAAATAAGTTCGTTTGGGAAACTTTGTTAAAAATTCTATCTTAGCAAGAGAAATGAGGATATTCTGAGTTTGTGAAAATTCACACATTACAACACTATTTTAGGTGTAAGGCAAGAATAACTCCATAAAATTGTTGTTAAACATTAGGTCCAGTGATATGTCATACTCTGTATTTTTCTGGCTTTGATGATTGTTTTGATAAGCTAACTATCCATGTATGTTTCAACAAATTTCTTCTCTCTTGACTCTCATTAATTTTTGATTTATGCTCACTTTTTCTAGTTAATATTTTCAAAACATCTTATATGTATACTGCTTGTGATGTTATTTTTTGTTTTTGGATGCCAGAAGATACCTAAACTACCAGTTTTGGATCACCTCTTGTTGAGAGTAAAAATTTTCAAGGTGGTTCACAGTAATATAAAGTTACCTACAATGTGGCAGTATAATCATTTTACAATAAATGATTTATAGGTACTCTTGAAGTTATAAAATAAATAGGAGAATTTAATTTAATTTTCGTTTTTTATTGGTGTATTCCAATGAGGTCTTCATTAAAATACACAGCTTCTTTGAAATTGGCGGCTGATATTGTCAAATATAGGCATTCGAATGAAATCACCAGTGATACATGAGAAATATCCATTGTTCAATGTAAGACCCTGAACCTGACACGATAAAATACATTTCTTTACTACTATCATCCCTACGGAAATTTCCTGTTCTTCGAATCAATTGAAGATACAATAAAAATAGAAAATCATCTATCCCTACTGTGGACTTACATTGCAAAATCCACAAAACCTTTGAACTTGAAATTGATCTTGCAACCTCAAAAGTATATAACCCAAATTGGAAAAATTTTGTCCCATATATAACCCCTGTAAAAGAACTTGAAAATAAAATAAAACCAATTGAACTGGAAGTACCAAATCTGGAAAATGAAGATGGTTTTAGTATGGTTAATACGGCACTTCTTATATGGTTACTCATCATTACAATTATCTTAATTTTCATTATAGTAATACCTAAAATTAAGTCCATATTGAAACACTCTACAAATCCAAAAAAATATAGCATTGTAAAATATAATGAAAAAATAATGAAACTTATGATTAAGATAAGTTATATTACGTTGGGAAACTAAAATATTCTATTATTATAATCAATTTTAGATCCTAAGTGTATTCAATTGGATTTTATGACATTATTTTTATCTCAATGCTTAAACATATATATCCTAAAATTAATTAAAGTAAAATTTTTTTTTTGTTCGTGTGATTAGGCTTTGGAAAAAAAATTTTTTCCATTTTTTCTTTTTCCCAGATGGAGAAATGTGTAACGGGTTTATTCGTCTAAAATTCCATTAATGAATACATTCTTACACACGGACAAACATATGTGGAATTATGTGAACAATATTGTATTGTTTATGAATTAGAGTCTTCTTCTTCCACATCGTTCTTCTTCTTCTTTCTTACCATTTGTACACACACACTAATACTTATTTTACACTAATCACAGTGAACACTAATATACCTAACTGTGTATATAAACTCACATTTTCATGTAAATGATGGTGATTATTATGAGGAATTCATTCAATCACATATTACGTAAAATTGTATTATGTAGAAATACTTGTACTATATGTACAAAATTATTATATTTCAAAGTATCAATTGTGTTGTTATATTGTGTTTAAAGACTGAATCCAGAAAAGTTAAGGTACACCACATGAGTGTGGATGAAAAAGTAATTAAAACAATCAAGATTTAGTGGTATTGATATTCAGTATAATATTGATATACTCGTGTGAGGTGTAATGCATAGAATGGTCTAAAATCTAACACCAACACCTCTTTTATGTTGTTACAGTATCTACCTAATTAGAGACGGGTTGTCAAGTATGCAGAAGTGTTGTGGATTATTAATATTTGTGAACTATCATTAGCAATGTGGTATGCCACTTTGGTTTTCATCAGCTCCTACAAGTTTTCAACCAATCACTTACCTGAATTGATTCACAGAGTACGTAACGAGATACCATACACATGATATCTGAAGATGAAAACATTGAAGACATAGATGTTTTACCGATGATAGAATGATGATGTGAAATTGAAAAGTTGTCGAAATAAAAGATTAAAACCAAAACAAGCGGAAATTTTGAGTATCAAATTGATAATAACCCACAGTGAGAAATTCCAAAATTCACTGTGGGGGAGAAAAACCAGAAGGGAAAGACCCAGGGTTTGTTCTGGCCGAATTCGTGCAATTTTACATTTTAAAACGGTTTATTGAAGATCAAAAGATATGCCCAAAGTCATATTAAATTTTACCCCATTTTCTCTAATTTCCCCCTAGTAAATTCATCCTTTGTGATAAAAAACCATCTCTCCACGTCACTTGACCCAGTTAGCCGGACATTCTTAAGAAAAATCAACGAGTCAAAACAAAATACCAACTATATTAAAAAAGAAACACATACCTTTTTCAATACATCAAAATGTTCACGTAAGATGAAAGATATTATAAAAATAAAAACGAGACATATTACGAAAAACACAAGGTAGGATTGTAGACGAATTCGTACATCGACCGAAAATTTTTCTAAGTTCCAAATTAGGATAAAAAGCATAAAATATTTCATGAAGATTGTAACGTATATTTTTGTCTATTTTTAGAAATGACGAACATATTCGTTCACTCATTTTCGAATACCAAAAACGTAGATATTTATCAACAATTATCATCCTATAACTCTTTATAAACAACCACCAAATTACCCGTATTTAATTTTACATAGACAGATATACCTTCTGTATATTTATGACCTAGTTGTACCTGTCCCTCGAGTACTCGACGAGTCAGCACAACCCTATAATAACAACACCCTACTTCACTTTACCTATCTGACACGTACGTTTTCATACCCTGAACAAGTATATAATCCCTTGATTCAGTGGTATCGTTGCTTAGTTGTTTAGTTCAGTCCAGTACAGTTCTTCGACAGCTACTTCCAAGTACCTAGAACCTCTCTTGTAGAAGTCTCTGGTGAAAAGATAGTCTTGCTTGTTGAAACCATGATTGTATGTTTGTAGAAATTAACGTAGATATTTGTACTGTGATATATAAATTATTATTTTATTAAATGTGTAAAATCACTTATATGTTGAAATATTATTGAGTCTCAAATTAATGTTAAGGTCCACGATAGTGTGTGGATGATAAACGTGAATATATTTTAGAAGTATTACTGCTGTTTAAGTACGTGATATTTCGTGTATGGTGTACTCCCAAAAGTGGTCTTAATTAGGTACATTACCACCTCTTTTGGCCGTTACATTATTGGCGCCCAACTGGTCTGCTATTGCGAATCGAACTCTGGCTCTAGTACCTGCTCAACGGAATTGCTGAATCCAAGCTGCTGTTTCAATTCCTCTGGTTCAAAGTACTTTGCTTTAACCTTGAAAACTCTAGTCAAGTACTCTAAGAGAAACGCGTTAGGCGCGCTCTTGAGGAATGGAAGTAGAGGTTAACTGAGAGTGGAAAAAAACCAGTTGTGAAAAGAAACTCGAACTTCAAAATTAACAGAGGATATTTATTATACAGAAATAGAAAAAACAGACGTATATTCATAAAATCGGTAACTGAGTTCGGCAAAGTGCGGCAACGGGTCCATCAACCTCCTGTTCAAACAAAAGAAGAAAACAAAGTAACAATTAATATTAATTATAATTCGCGTCCCTCCCTTAAATATAAGAAGTGTTAAAATAATTATAAGTCGCGAAAAAAATTTATTTTTATGAGTGAAACTTGGGAAAACTTATCCGAACCCAACACTACCAAAACAAATTTAAATTGGCTTATCGAAGCTAAAAATTTCGAATTAATTAATGTATGTCAAAATTTAAATATCGAAGTTGATAAGAAATATTCCTATTATAAGAAAATATTTTAACCCCCCTACTACTTCAACCCCACTCTTGGAAAATTTGGATAATCCCACACCATTTCCAAGAGCCAAAACTGCTGTTAATCTTGTGGATATTACTGAATGCTTAGAAAAATCTGACGAAGATTTTCTTAGCCCAGAAATTAAAACTAGACTTTTAGAAAATTTAATTCCCCCAATATAAAATAAAATGTCAGGAAAGGCTGCAGTAAACATCAGACCTTCCTTATATGGACACACCGCAACTGAAGATATCTTATCATTTTTAATTGGATTTGAAAATGAAGCGGAATCGTTCAATTGGGATGCAAATATGAAATTCAAAAAAATAAGAATTCCATTTTCAGGCCTCGCTAAACAAATGTTTGAAGATAGAATTCAAGCAAATCCCGAATGAAATAACTGGCAAAATACAAAACAAAAAATTTTAGAAGTCTTTACGAGGACTAAACCTCAATTACGCTAAATATTATACGAAAGAAATTATAACGGTGAAGCCGATTTTTCTGCGTATATTATGTTCGTGAAAAGAATTTTAAAACAAATTGAACCCGATATTTCTGAAGAAAAAATTATTGAAAAAATTATGCCTAACCTTCCCGAAAAAGAAAGAGTATTTTTAATAAAAAAAGAAACTAAAACAATTCAGGAACTCGACAAAGCTTTTTCTAAATACCTTGAATTTAAAGATAAAGCATTTGGACATGTAGATCCCCTTTTACGAAAAAAAATAGACCAACTAGAAAAAACTATTGAAGAATTAAAATCTGGGAAAACAGAAAAGAAAACCTAAAAAAATGTAAATTTAATATCATCCGATCCAATCTGGAAAGCTGAAATGGAAAAAATGAGCGCTGCAATAGCGAACATTTCGAAATATCAGGAATCCAGAAGAAATAAAAACTCCCAAAATAAAAATAATAATAACGAACAAAACAATAATAATCAAAATAATAATAATAATAATAATCAAAATCAAAATCAAAATGAGAACCAAAACCAAAATCAAAATAGAAATAATAATAATAATTATAATAATAATAATAATAATAATAATGGTAATGGGAACCAGAATCAAAACTGGAACCAAAATTACCAAAACAGAAAATGGAATAATAATCAAAATTTCAATCCTAATTATAAAGGTAGAAATTTTAATCCAAATTTTCAGGGAAATAACTTTCCGAGAAACAATAATGGATATTATCCCAATAGGATTCCGAATTGGAACCAAATGACCCTTCCAAATTGGAATAATGCTCCAGCATGGTCTGGAATGTCATTTAATACTCATCAAAATCTCCCCTATGTGGCTGCAAATACTCAAATGATTGCCCCTCCGGCACCATTAATGGCAGCTCCACAACATAATTACCTCCCAACATCAAACCCCCAGGCTTGCCAGAATAGTTGCTCAAAAAACTAGGTGTCCCCCTTACAGGTGATCTGTCAGCTGTAAGGGATGTCTCGAACAAAGAATCGAAACTGGTTAACAATGTTAGTAAGGAGAAGTTTCAAAACAAAGGGTACTGCAGAACCCAATGTAAATTTCACCTTCCATTTGCCATTTATGGTAAACAAATACTTAGCCTAGTCGATCCAGGTTCAGAACAGACACTTATTGATGAAAAAGTTTTAAAGAAAGTCAATTTTACGGAACCAATTCTACCAACAAAAGTAAGATTTTGTGGTGCGGATAGCCAACCTCTTGAGGTCATAGGAGTAACCAATGTGATTTTTTCCATTGATCATTGTATTTACCCACATCCCACCTTCGTTGTCCGAAATTTAGTAGAACCGGTCATACTGGGTTACGATTTTTTATCAACCCATAAAGCCAAAATGGATTTTTCAAAAAACAAATTCACTCTACCGTGTGGTGATGAAGAGCGATGTTTTGACATGCCTGAATGTCACAATTTCCCTATTGAAAAGGAAAATAAGTTAGGTTATATTAAGCCCTTTAAATATTATGCTCCCCAAACTTTTAAAATAGAGGCAAATTCGGTGCTAATTTTAGCAACATTGCCTGAACACCTGGAGTTTCTGTGCGAAACATCTATGGAAGAAAAAAATAATTTCTTTGTAATCGTATCAGAAGACATGATAGCGGCTGTTAATCATAATGACAGACCTCACGTGATCTATAAAGGCGAATACTTAGGAAAATTTGAATTAAGTAGTGCAGTAGAAATTGATTCCTGCCAAATTGAAAAAATAAAAGAAAATACTATTTTTAAGGATAATCGAGGAAACCCTATCCCGATCAATCCAAAATTGTCACTTGAACAAAAAATAAAAATGTACGAAATAATTAATGAATATAATAATATTTTTACGGGAAAAACAGATGAAGTTTCCATTTGTAAAGTACCCGAACAAGTTGTCCGAGTAGACGACAAAACCCCACTGCGATGTAGAAATTTTAAGTTTTCACACTTAGAACATGAGGCCCTACACAAACTGGTCGACGACCTAGTAAAAGTAGGTGTCCTAAAAAAACAAAAATCAAAATTTGAATCTCCAATATTTGTAAAAAAGAAACCAGACGGAGTCTATCGAGTATTAGTAGACTACCGAAGAATGAACCAAAGAATTATTATGGATAAAAATTGTGTACCGACGATTGATGTTATTTGGCCATACTTAAGAAATGAAAAATGGTTTACAACAATTGATTTAAACAGTGGATATTTACAGATTCCTCTCACGGAAGAATCTAAACAATACACTAGAATAAATGTGGATGGAATTGGATACGTATTCAATTCTACCCCAATAGGTTTAAGTATCTGCCCGTCCATTTTCCAAACAATCATGGATGACATATTCCATGATATATTCTGGAAAAAAATGGTATGTTATCTGGAGGATATTTGTATTTTCAGAGAAACTTTTGAAGAATGTCTCGAAAATACAAGGGAAGTATTAAAAAGATTAAATAAAGTAAATTTAAAAATAAAAACAAAAAAAATGCCAATTTGCAATGAACGAAATCGAGATATTAGGACATACGGTCCGATATAACGAATTACGTCCATTAAACAAAAATATAGAGGCAATAAAAAATTAAAATTCCCCAAATACATTAAAACTATTACGATCATTTTTAGGATCAATAAATTATCATAGGAAATTAATTCCTAATTTAGCTAAAATTACTGCTCCCCTTACTGATTTACTAAGAGGAACAGATAGCAAATCAAATGCAAAAATAAAATTAAATCAAGAACATCTTGAAATATTTGAAAAATTAAAAGAAATCATGATTTCCAAACCTGTATTAGCAATATATGATCCAAAATTAGAAACCTGTGTAGAAGTTGATGTTTCAAAAATCGCATTAGGTGCAGTGTTGCTGCAAACTAATCCCGTTACGAAGCATAAACATCCAGTTGTATATTTCTCTGAGAGAGTCCAACTTACCCAGTCAAAATTGTGTTTATTTGACTTGGAAATGTTAGCTATTACGAATGCATTAGCCCATTTTCGTGGATACTTACTTGCATTACGCTTTATAGTATTTACGGATCATAAACCTCTGTTTTATCATCAGAAATTTAATACTCCAAGCCCAAGATTAATCCGATTAATATCTAAATTAAACGAATATAGTTTCCAAATTAAACATATCGCCGGAAAAAATAATTGCATGGCTGATATGCTATTTCGTCCACATGATGAACCGGACGAAATTACATTTGAAAAAGGCGAATTTCTTGTAGATAAAAATATGCTCTTCAGGATGAAGAGAAATATGTGAATACCTTGTGTAGAATTCACAATGACAATTCTGTCCCATTAAATCCTGTATTCTTTCAGAATCAAAATACGTGGTACTACCCAAGTACAACGTCCCAAATACATTATTTCCCCCCTTCCCTTGCATCAACTTTCCCATATAATCCCGTGGTACAAACCACAACCCCACAGAATGAATTAAATCATTCCGAAAATTGTCCCAACAAAACTACTAACGTAGTTACAAGATCTGCTCTTAAAGAGGTAAACCTCGATAATCAGATCTCCCCAACCCCTCCTGTGACCCCGGTTGTCACACAAATGTCAAATCCCGACACCACATCACTTCCCCAATCAGAAGATCAAACTTCTGAATCCCCCCAAAAAATTGACTTACCCGAAAATTTAAAAACAATGCAGGAAAATGACCCACATTGGAAAAATGTCATTTCATTATTAAATTATAACGAAATAAAAAAAAGATAAAAATAAAATACGAAAATTAAATCGTACTATACAACTATATTTTCTGGACGAAAATAATGTATTGAAGAAATTACCTAACCCAACCTCATTGTATGATGAAGCTGTTACAGTAATTCCTGAAAAATTAATTCCAGTAGTTCTAAAAAAACTACATGACGATCCGTTGAATGGAGGTCATTTCGGAATTAAAAAAACAAAAAATAAAATAAAAAACCAGTTTTTCTTTAAAAAATGGTACAAAAAATTACAGAATATGTACTGTCATGTCATGAGTGTCAAATGGCACAAAATTCCCCGAAAGAGGCTGGCTACCTCAAACATATTGAAATCGAAAACCCTAAACCGTTTTCGCATTTAGAGATCGATTTCATTGGGAAATTTAACACCGAGTATGAACACTCGTACGTGCTTGTCGGTGTAGACAAAAGCACAAATTTCTGCACCATACGTCCAACAAAAAACCCAAATGCTCAATGCGTAATTGAGTATTTGAAATTTATTTGTTATACGTATGGCACCCCAGGAAAAGTTTCCTGCGATAACGGAGGTCATTTTGAAAATGAAACCATCTGTAAATTCTGCGAAGAGAATAATATTAAAATTATTTACTCCTCGTTTTATTCCCCCCAATCGCAAGGACTCGTTGAAAAAATCAACAGTGTAATAAAAAAATCATTATCAAAATACAACCATTCAAACGAAAAAGAATGGATCGAAACAATAAATAAAATTATTTTCGCATATAAAATAAGTCCAATCGAACACTTAAATAATAAATCTCCATTTTACCTACTTCATGGGTTCAACCCAGAAGTACATTTACCAGAAATACCAGAAAATAATAATAATAAAACAACTCGTGAAGAAGAAATTGAAAATCTCCTTCAAACGAGAGAAAAAACGCCGAGCTTAGCAAAAAAAGCATCAGAAAAAAACGCGAAACACTATAACGCACACCACAAGATCATTGACTTCAAACCTAATGACCTTGTTTTGCTGCGTCAATCAAAAAACGTCGCGAAAAAATAAAATGAAATACACCGGACCATATAAAATTGTTAGAAAGTTCACGGATCTAAATTACGCAATTCGTATTAAAACAGACGATAAAACTGCGTACGACGATTAATTCCGTATAAATCTCGTAATAACGACGAAATAAGAAATGAAATAAAAACAGAAGAAGTAGACGAAAACATCGAAAATCTCATCCCAACCCAAATCATACCTAAACCAAGGGGTCGCCCTTGGAAAAAACCAAAGTAACTGTGTGTAAGGTGTATTACCCGTAGTTACGCGGTTTTTTCACTCATGACTTTTTTTTTTATTTATTTCCCCTGTCCCCCGTTTTTTTTTCTTTCCTTTCTTCTTGAATGTACGTAATCTAAAAATTTTTTTTCCCCCACATTTGACTACGACGTAAAAATATGTAACGAAAATTTTTTTTTAAAGCAGTAAAATTAATGTTGGAAAAAAATTAAAAACTTACCGATGGCCCAGGTATCGGCATAACCCTTGAGGAACTCTGCAAGATGCTCACCGCTGGTGGTGCTACTGCTCGATGAGGAAGAGGAGTCATCTGGTTGGCCTCCTTCTCCACTGGAGTTGGGGTCAACAGTTGAGGCACTATCCTCTATTGATGGAGTATCCCATACGAACGAATGTACGATGGGATCCGAGAGCAGCCATCCTCCACGCAGCGACATCGCACGATTCCCCACGACGGCGTTGTAGTGCCGAACCATGTGGAAACCAGAACGGAGACCGAAATATCCAGGCGAGGCTTGTAGTGCTTGATTCAAGAATCGAGCAGTACTGACTCCGCCTGGTCCAATGAGAAAATCGGTGAGGTAAACACGTTCGACATGGATATATTCCACTGTAACCTCTGTGTTTGTCTGCTGCGAAACGCAGAGCAGACCAACCAGCAGGCCAGAGAGTATCCCCAGGCCGACCACCCCTGGAGTGTCGAGGTTGCCGCGAAACTCTAGCTTGATCCCCGAGTACCCTATCTCAACCATCATGGCATGAGGGTAGAGTACTCGAAGGGAAAAAAGAAGATGTCTGGCGAAAACTTCACATTTAGGGCAACATACGAACCTCACCAAATGACTCTAGTAATTCAGGTCCTCCTCGATGGTCTCCTCCAGCACACGTTGTGATTCAAACTCACTCAGGAACTTCTCTCTGTCCGACTTGCCGGAGATTCGATAAAACAAGGAAAATAATCGGTGTAGCGTATAGTATAGACGTGCCTCGCACGGACAGTCCTGGAAGGGGTGAATTTTGCTGAGAACCTGATTACCTATAAACCAGGTCTCATTTACGTCCACCTTCCCGTGCGAAGCGAACATTCTATCATTTAAATACACGATCGACATGTTTT